>JAKMXC010000039.1:0-181935 GCA_025328345.1 Colletotrichum sp. SAR11_59
CCCCCCCCCCCCCCCCCGCCGGGGGGGGCCCGCCCCCCCCAGCAGTTCCCCAGTGTCCAGTGCACCTGAACCCACTATGCGCAGCGTTTAGGCAGCTAGACAAGCCTTCTCAAAGGGCGCGCAGCAAGCCACGGACACGGGAAGATGCAGGGGCTGGAGGGGGGAGATTATTTGTGAACATGGGGCAGCGGGTAATTTCAGAGGGCTGATGCTTCCCGTTTTTTTCCCAAAGGTCCTGGGCTATCTGAATTCAATTATTGGCTTTGTGTTGGCTTGGGAGAGTACGAGAGGCGGGTAGAGCTCACTGAGTTGACGACCTTGAACCCAGAGAACCCATGTCTGAGCTCAGCCTTCTTTTGCCTCCCACGTAGGACACGTCGGTGTGCTGAGCCTGCACTGCAATCTTGCTGCCTGTCCGCGTGTTGCAAAATCCAATTTTATTGCTGCGGCCTGCTGTGCCCTGGTTTTTTTTTGTTTTTCTTGCCAACGCGAGATTGGCGGTGGGAAAGCAGGAAAGCGCAAGAGAAAGCGAACGGGAGAGGACTTGGGCAGAGAGATGATCACCAGCGCATGCCGTCACGGGGGAGCTGCGTGATTGGGGGGATGAACGGGTTCGTTTGGTGCTAGGGCTGAGAGAGAGAGAGAGCGTGTTTAGCGGCGCAGCTTGAGGCGGGGATGGCTGCCCGAGCTGAAAAGACCATGCTGACGGTTGTCTCTGTGTGACGTGACGGTGAGTGTGCCTGTGTGATGATGATTGGATGTCTTTGGCAACAGATTGTGATCGTGTCTGGTCTTGATTTGTGCTCCTTCTTTTGGCGAGGCACTTGGAGATTTAGTACTTTACATAGAGTCAGCCCTTGGTTTGCTGTAGTTGCGAAGTTGTTTGCTGGGGTTTCCACGTTAGATACGGGTACGGCACGGCAGACCGGCATCAGCGAGGTTGGTGCTATTTCCTCCAGCCCTTACTTCCTGGCCGATTGCATCGGTCCCCCCATCCGCTGATTGTCCGCGGACTCGGAGCCGTCTTTCCGCCTGCTTTGCCGGCTGACTCCGTAAACTCCGGGCCACAGGTATGTCCATTGTGAGTTTTTACCTCGAGCTTGTAGACACTGCAACAGTCTCCAACTTGTCCCCCGACCAATGGCTATTAATCACGTGACCATTTCGCCTACAACATCGTCGACAAGCTCATCTCTTTCAAGGTTACTTCAACAACGACTTCACGACTTTGACTCAAGTAGATTGGTACTAAAGCAGACTTTCTTTCCATCTTTTCGACCCGTCTCCCGACCATCACGCACATCTCACGATGTCGACGGCCTGAGAATTATGCCTACCTGGCTTAGCAGCGCTCTGGTTGTACGTGCCTAATCCAGTAGGAGTCTCTCGGAAGACTTATCTCCTACATCAATGGAATAGAGTCTAGCAAACCGGGCAGATAACTACCTATAATAGGTCTAATAGTTTGTTTTATCTGTCAATTTTCATCCCTATCGTCCCTATCGTCCCTGTCCCTATCCATCTTCCTATCCCTGTCGTCGTCTCTCGTCGTTATCATCCCTATGGTCGTCTATGCCAACTACCCGCCTCAACTGTAAAAAGTTTTGGGATAAATCATACACTCCTTCAGGCCCACTGCGTTTATCGACCGCGCGCATTGAGCTCGGAAGTGACGTCCCTAAATTTACTCTGTTACGGGCCAAAGCCGCGATCAACACTTCCCGGGCTTTGCCAGAGCCTCGGAATCGCTTTTCCGCCGTGTTACTTCGCCAGGGCCCCGGGAGCGTACAGAGAGTCCTGACGGTCCTCTGACAGTACGCTGCACACAGATAGGCAGAATTGAGTGCCAAGATAGGGACTCTGGCGCCATTCATTAAGGAACGGCCACTCCGCTCAAGGGGCGGGTCACTCCGACGCGGGCCACTCCGGCCCGGCGCCACCGGACCCCTTTGCACGTTGCCTGGTCTGGGAATCAATTGATATTATCTTACAACAGGAACGTTTGAAGTCGATTGTTCTCGACTGAAACTGCCTATTAAAGGATTCAGTGCCGCACATGATATGAAGGCATCCACTTGTTCAGCATGCCGCACCCACGTCTTCCAACTACTTGTCAGTCATTACTTGTCAGCAATGTCTCCCACAATTCACTCTTTTAGGTCGGGGACTCTACGGCTGTTATTCTTGTATCTATCATTGTTTCACTTTGCAACAGCTTTTGGAGCAGTCCTCACTCCAGCAACTAGAAATGCGCTCTCTTCGCGGCATGATCTCGGCAAGCGAGTGAAGCAACCGTTCCCATCGTTTCCAGATACCTACGAAGGCCGCGTTCAAAAGGGCCAGTACCTAAAAGAGCTCCTCCCACTGAGTCCTACTCAAGCGCAAGAGTTCAATTGCGGTGTCACAGTTGCCAGCCCATTCCAAAACTCGAATGAGATGATTAGGTGGGGATGGTCACCCACGCCCAACCCTTATCCCTACATGATGAGCAGCCACCGGCCTGCGTGCAAGGACGCTCTCGACGAGGCGTTCAAAGACCCGAATTATCCTGTCGATCCAACGCTTAACATGGTTTGGCATGTTCTTCACGATCGCCCGTTCAAGCTAGCGAACGGTCAGTTGGGACAGGTAAGGCTCAACCACAAGAGTCTAGATTATTGACCATGTACACTGGCATACACTCAATCTCGTAGCCGACACTTGGGAAGTATTCAAACGTGGTCAACCCAGAGGATGGCGCGTTCATTTTCGATTCAAATTTCAGCCCTTCCTGGGCTAAGAAGGAGATAGGGCGTGGAGACGTTCCAGACTTGGATACCGTGTCCGACATTGCCTACTTTCAGTGGAAAGACGGCTGTTCAGCCAAGAGTTCTGACATTAAGGGTCTAAAGGTCGTCTTCCGGTCACACGTCCTTAACGACAAGACTTTCCAGATTGTCGTGGAAGCTTTACGTAGGGGAGGATACGACAAGATCCCTACCTGGAACGAACGTATCACGTTTTCAATGGACACCGAAGAAGGCTTTGCAATTCTTGGGAGTGTTCATGGCGCCTCCACAGCCTGGATGCTAATCCAGCACAAAGAAGAACTGGGCACGAAGAACATTAAGGAAGTGGTAATATGGGCGTCATACGCAAGCCTAGACTTGACTGGGAACTCGACTCTGAAACCGGACCAGGCTCACCTGAACTTGAGGTTTACAATCGTAGACGCTTAGAGAACGCAAAAGTTAGGAGAAATGGTACAAGAGTGTTACGACCCCGCATGCAGGATTCAACAGCCGAACTGTGACAATTCCAAACTTGCCTCTGATGCATTGCAGAGCCGCACTGGGATTAGATGATGCCGGTCAGCTTACGTCAACCAATCTTCAGGAACCTCTGGATGGATTGGATCTTGGCGGCATCTGGTTCTGAGCCGTGTGATTGTATGAGTCCAGGGGTACTCAATCAGACAGTACCAGTCTGTTCGTGCCGGTGACAATGGAGGGGTTACGTGGCGTGTTCTACTCTGCCAGGGCTGAGGTTCGTAGCATCTAGCTTGGGCGTTCATGTGAGATGGATTGGCTTAGAGTCGGTGGTAGACTTGATGAAGGTCGGTTTGCCGGCGCCGCGAGGTCCAAGAACTGCAATGACAGGAGCCTTCGTTTGTCCGGATGTGTTGTCTTGGCTGCAATGGTGTCTACTTACTGTATGCTGGACGTCGCAAAGTATTTGCAGAAGAGGCGAAACTTGTCGTTGGGTATGAAAAATTGAATGAACCGAAGTTGACTCGGAGTAGGTCATGGCTTGAGTAAAAGGGCTGTTCCATGTTATGAATGCCGAAACGACGGAGGCCAGACACGGCCCACTGGTGATAGTCTCAGGAAGGTTTTAGGCTAGGGAGAATTCGGAACAATTTTATTGTACAGATTCAACGAAACCGCTTTTGACGTGAATATGTACCACTCAAGATTGCTCAAAGGCACTGCCATGGCGAAGGCCATGTGAGCCTGTGAAGTGACCAGTTCGGCCTTGATTGGAATTTCTGACAAAGTCACCCAAGTGAAACATCACAGATCAAGGGCGAAACCTCCTTGAATTTTTAAGTCTATACTTCTATGCTGCGATCGTACGTTGCTCACACAGCATTTTGGGGCCAATGTTTTCGACGACGCACACCAAGGTAGTTGAGCAGTGGACTTCTTGCTGCGCTGACCCCGATCCCGCATCTTCTGATAGGCATTATTTGACCAAGTTGGATAGGCGTAAATGAAGGGTTGTAACGTGGGACAGCTGGAAAATACTTCTTCTTAACAACGAGAGTGAAAACAGAGGAACGGCATAGAGAACGTGAAATAGATGAGCGAGCAGGTCTCTCAGAGCTACTTAAGCAGCATTGCAGCAGCTCTCTGCAAGCAAGACGGGTGCCTCAGGCATTCTCGATTGTCTTGGCCGGTTGGCCCAATGGCAAGGCGTCTGACTACGATACACAGTGGAATCAGGAGATTGTGGGTTCGACCCCCATGCTGGTCAAATTCTTTTTGTCTTTTGAACTATTTGACCAAGCGACCTGCTTGATGTGATGATAGCTTGCTTGCGCATAATTTACTATGCCTTTAAGTTTTGAAAGACAAATTCTGAGGGTATCCTAACGTCCCTTCGCTAGGGAATTAGGTAAAAGAAGTGATAGGTTGTTGTTTAATGCCTTGACTCTGCAACAATGTCAAGTAGATTAAAATTTATACAAAAAGACCCGCGAGACCCTGCGAATATCTGCAATGCCTCTTTTCGTCTTTCTGTCGCCCCCGCTTGGTTAGAGTTCAGCGATGCAGACGCGGGACTAACCACTGCGGCGAAGCTAGCAGCCGTTGACTCTTTAGCCCGAAGTTCTCGTAGCCTCTTGATAACGTTCAACGTCGTAACGATCTAGTGTACTACATACGATCTCTCGAGTGCAATACCACCGGCCTAATGATCCTAACTCCGCAGTCTGTTCCGCTGACACTTCTCTTGACTGAAGCCCGAACGCCTCCCAAAAGGCATAGATCGGAGGAGACCGACTGCAGAAAAAGGCAGGGGGTCATTCACAAAGGAACCATCCGTGCCGCAATGACGTACTTGGCATAGGACCACCCAAGGTCTTGGTATTCAATGAAGCGGCGGCGGGACACACGCAGAAGGCAAATGAGAGCGCACGCAGGCAGCGGAGAGCGTAGCACGACATACGGGCGGAACGCGGCGGGAATACGTAAGCGTGCGACGGGACGGAATTTTGGGACTGAGACAATGGCAGGACGGCAAGGCAAGGCATTCCTCTGCTTTGCTTTAGTTCAACATCTTCGCGGCGGGTGGAAAAAGGGAAGTGCCCTGCAATACACAGCCTCCCCTGTTGATCGTTTGCGCTGGGGACCAACTTTCTACAGCCTCCACAGGACGAACTGAGTTATCTTGGCAGTTGATTATCGAAAGGCAGAAAAATCAAGCACCAGGGCTGATTCCCCATCATCGGTGACGAACCCAGCAAAGCCACTGTCGGAAAAGGTGAAGAAGTTTGGACAGAGGAACTCCCCAATTCCCATCCGTTCCTACTGATCCACCACATCCCTTTCCCCCAGCTCGCTTCCGCCCCGCCGCAATCACGTCCCCGGACCAATCAGGCCGTGCTGGGCGAGACCAGCTGCGAATCCTCCACAGGCTACAGCGCATTTCACGCAGTACCTTAGCGACACTGGTTGACTGCCCGGGAAGAGGGCGTTGACACGCCGCTGACGGACCGCCCAGCGGGAGACGACAGGGGTCGCATGCCACGTCGCGTGCCGACTTTCCCAGTCCACCACCAAGATGCTCCCCTTGGCTGTTCGTAAACAGCGAGCAGCGCGGCAGCGGCCCCCTCCACGCCCCTTGGCCCTGCGCCCCGTATTATCCAAATCCAGAATGTCAGCAGCAGGAAGGAGGACCACATCATTTTTTGGCATTTGCTCTCCGGCCGTCGTCTTCTCCTTGGCGAAATCTGCTGCACGGCATCTTGGGTTTTCGGTCTTACTCCTCCTCCTCCTCCTCCTCCTCCTCCTCTTTTTCCTTTGGCCTGGGAGGTAGTCTTTATTTTTTGCACCTGTCTTTCATTCTCCTCGCGCCTGTCCTTTTCTCACGACCCCCCGCCCTCCCGCGCCGTCTATTTTCATCCTTTCCCAAACCCAGGTCAATAAAGCGGAAACGCCAGGGTTTAACGCACGATTACGACGACAGACCTCCTTGATATGGCCCCAAACCACACATCAATCCCTTTGCCTTCACGATAACCCTATCCATCCACCCAACCAACCAACCCCCTGGAAGGAAGCGCATCCGATTAGAGGCAAGGAGGGAACCCAACTCAAAATCCCATCTGTTCCCACCCGCGCGCCGCTCCCGCCCCCGACCCTCCTCCGTCCCGGCTTCATCGGCACCATTTACGCTTTTCCCCCAACCTAAACCACGACGTTGGGATAAGGCACACGAAGCCAAAGGCGACCTAAACCCAGACTCAATCTCAACGGTCGGCCGCCCCCCAGGGAAAACAGCCACCCGAAACGAAGCTTGCCCCTTTAGCTCGGTCCTACGCACGGGAAGGCTTCACCCTCACCAAACCCAAACCGAGCCTCAACCTCGAAATCCCTAATCCTCCTCTTCTGCCAACCTGTACATCCGTCAGGAGGAGGAACGACTCTGACGTCTCCGCCAAAGCCTACACTCCGGCCGAAAAGAACCACCGGCCCAGGGGAAACACGCACACCCCGAAACACCCAAGATGTCTTTCCCAGCCCCGTCCCGCCCGCGGCGCGGCCTCATCCTGATAGCAGCCTTCTTCATCATCACGACCCTCTTCCTCACCGCCGCCCGCCTCGCCTCCTTCGACCTCCCCTCCATCCGCCGCCAGCAGTCAAAACCCCAACCGAAACCCTCGCCCGCCGACGCGCCCATGTCCTACGGCGAGACCGCCCGCCCGGGCTTCACCGATCTCTCCGTCCACATCACCACCCTCCCCGACCGCCACGTCCCCTCCCGCGCAAACCCGGGCCGCCGTCTCGTCATCGTCGGCGACGTCCACGGCATGCGCGCCTCCCTCGACGCCCTCCTCGCCGACCTCGCCTTCGACACCGCCCGCGGCGACCACCTCGTCCTCGCCGGCGACATGGTCAACAAGGGCCCCGACTCCCGCGGCGTCGTCGACCTCGCCATGCGCCTCGGCGCCTCCGCCGTCCGCGGCAATCACGAGGATCGCGTGCTCCTCGCCCACCGCAACATGAAAAAGACCCACGTCGCCGACGAGGACGCCCACGGCAACCCCGTCAACGGCCCCGCCGCCTCCAACGAGGATGAGAACCCCGACGACGACAACGACGCCGACGCCGACGACGACCTCGAGCTCCCCGTCTTCCCGCACGGCGACTCCGCCGAGCGCGCAACCGCCAAATCCCTCTCCAAGAAGCACATCGACTGGCTCTCCACCCTCCCCGTCATCCTCGACGTCGGCACCATCGAGTCCCTCGGCAACCTCGTCGTCGTCCACGCCGGCCTCGTCCCGGGTCTCGCCCTCAAGTCCCAGGACCCCTGGGCCGTCATGAACATGCGCGGCCTCGTCTACCCGCGCGAGGAGCTCCGCCGGCAAGAGGCCAAGAACGCCCTCGAGGAGTACCGCAAGACGCACACCGCCGCGCCCGGCATCACCGACAACATGATCGAGCAGGAGCACGAGCGCCGCCGCAAGCCCGACGACCGCGTCATCGCCGTGCCCACCGACCGCCGCGACGGCTCCAGCAGCTGGCCGAAAGCCTGGAACAAGCACCAGAAGAGCCTGCCCGAGAACGAGCCCCGCACCGCCGTCGCCTACGGCCACGACTCGAAGAAGGGGCTCAACATCGACAAGTACACCTTCGGCCTCGACTCCGGTTGCGTCAACGGCGGGGAGCTGAGCGCGCTGGTCATCGAGGCGACGGCCGAGGGCGTCAAGCACGAGGTGAAGAGCATCAAGTGCAAGAAGGAGGACAAGAAGAGCAAGAAGGAGAAGAGCAGGTGATGATGGCTTGTTTATGTGTGCCCTGGATAGAGCAGGCGACGAGGAAGAAAGAAAAGAGAAGCAAAAGTAGCATGCGAGGAAAGGCTTGCCAACGAAGGCAAAAAGACACAAACGTTCTCTGTGCTCCTCCGCGACGGGGAGGCAGGTAGAGAGAGAATTAGACACAGAAATCCCACCAGGCCCGGACGGGCTGGGGGAACGGATTGTACAAATGGGTGTCATGACAAGACGGGCGGAAAACCCGCTCTTATCCTAATGAACATAGTATTACCATTGGCGTTTTCGACTTTCACTTCATGGCTTAGAATCTGTGCCGTTTGACATGCCTTGACGTGATTAACAACTTCGTCTACTGAAAGTTCGTGGGAACACACCGACGCGGACTTGCTTGTGTTTACTGGACATCAATACTTCAGGAACAGCCCATCCTAGATCGCAGCAAACACTTATGGCAGAAAAAGGCTGTCAGATTACACACAAGAGCTCGTCGGAGAGCTGGGCGCAGAGGTTTGGTAACCAAGCAATCTATCTCGGGATTTTGTGCTATGTTTGCCTTCGCTCTAAGATATCATTCATCCACCGCCCGCCCTTCCAACAATCTGGCCTTCCCCTTTTCGCCTCTGTTGTATCCATGGGTGTGTGTATCCGTCTCATTAAGTCATTCTCACGTCATGATTTGGGTAATTTGCCTCCTCGCACCAGTTACACCTCTCCTTTCTCTCCTCGGCGTGCTCACGCCTTTTGGGGTATTGTGGCAATTTATGCCTGGACCTTGGCCTTGATGATGCCCTTGAGGGTCTCGGCGTCGGCAGCGAACTTGGAGATACCCTCGCGGAGCTTCTCGACGGCCATCTGCTCCTCGTTGAAGTCGAAGCGGAAGAGGGACTCGTCGTTGATGTAGGCCTTCTTCTCGATGTCGAGGGAGGCGGCCTTGGAGGCATCGAGCTTCTTGGGGACGGGAGCGTCGGAGTTGAGGAGCTCCTCAAGCAGGTTGGGCTGGAGAGAGTGTTAGTTGAGTTCTGGGGGAGTAACGTGACAGGGATGGAACGTACGGAGATGGTCAGGTAGTCGCAGCCGGCAAGCTCGGTGATCTCGCCAGTGTTGCGGAAAGAGGCACCCATGACGATGGTCTTGTAGCCGTACTTCTTGTAGTAGTTGAAGATGGTCTCAACGGACTTGACACCAGGGTCCTCCTCCTTGGAGTACTCCTTCTTGGTGGCGGCCTTGTACCAGTCGAGGATGCGGCCGACGAAGGGGGAGATGAGGTAGGCGCCGGCCTCGGCGGCAGCGATGGCCTGGACGATGGAGAACATGAGGGTGAGGTTGGTGTTGATGCCGTGGTCGCGCTGGAGGATCTCGGCGGCCTTGATACCCTCCCAGGTGGAGGCGATCTTGATCAGGACACGCTCCTTGTCGATGCCCTGCTGCTTGTAGAGCTGTTTCTCTTTGTTAGAATCCGATTGCCCCGGGCCGGACGCTGCGGGACAAAGAAACGTACCTCGATGATGCGGAGGGCCTTGTCGACGGAGGCCTTGGTGTCGAAGGAGAAGCGGGCGTCAACCTCGGTGGAAACCTTGCCGGGGACGACCTTGAGGATCTCCTTGCCGAACTCGACGAGGAGGGCGTCGAGGGCAACATCGACCTGCTGGTCGACGGAGCCACCCTGCTTCTTGGCGAAGGCAACGGCCTCGTCAATCAGCTTGGCGTACTCGGGCTTCTTGGAGGCGGCGAGGATGAGGGAGGGGTTGGTGGTGGCATCCTGGGGCTTGTACTTGGCGATGGCTATCGATTGGGAGTACCGTCAGCTTTTGTTTTCGCTATTGCTTTCGTGATGTTGCGGGATGAGAAAAATAGCTCATCTGGCCAGGAGCGTGTGTCCGGCCATGGTTGGGAGGATGGAGGGGTAACGATGGCGGGGTGACGACGGTGTGACTTACAGGCGAAGTCGCCGGAGTCGGAGACAACGACGGTGCCGGTGGCCTTAAGCTGATCGAGAGAGGTAGACATTTTGGATTGTTTGATTGATCATTCAAATCGAGAGGGATTGAGAGACGTGACGAGATGCAAGAGGTGGGATGATGTGAAGTCGTGGTGGAGGTATTTACATATATATAGACTTTCGGTTGAGCTTAGACCCACACTCTGGGGGTGCATGCACGAGTGAAGTGGCTGCAAAAAAATTGAGGGACAGCAGCAGAACGCTGATACATACCCAGCAGTGAGAGAGAGCACCAAACCTATGAGAGATGGGATGGGAACGAGCAATTAGCGGTGGTAGTGCCCCTCTAGCGGTTCAGACTTCAGTGTTGACGGGACATGACACCTCAGTGAAGACGGTGGAGGCAAGGCCCCGGACTCCAGTGCTCCGGCCAATTCAGCAACAATTATTGGGAGAGCGGGGTCCCTCCTCCCACCTCCCTCCGTGTTCCACCCCTTCTCCCTGCAACACGCTGCTCCTGCTGCACCTTGATTCCCCAGCGCTTTTCTCGCTCAGCAACGGCAACGGCAACCCCTCATCGTCTCGAGGCTGGGGTCATCTCATGCTGCGGTAGACAATTCAAGCGGTCCTCGACTCTCTCTTCCTCTCGGTGAAGACCTGATTCAGGAGCACATTGCACATACAACCGATCCTCCATCCAAGTTTCCCAACCACGGGCCGTCGAGTAATGAGTCCAGGTAGCAAGAGGTAACTCGGGCCCCATTCGCAGCAGTTTTGCCCCTCCATGACCCAGAATCGGCGTCATACCCCCAGTATTCCGCGACCTCCAAACTTCGCAGAATACCCGCCGCCGGGTCCCTGACGCAGCAACGGGCTGCTTCTGCCTGCCTGCTGGCTGCTACTTCTGCAGTCCTGTAGTACATATACACACGGCTTCACTACGGCGTTGCTGTTGCAGCAGCCATGTTCCATATTCACAAAACCAAGAGGCGGGGCCGGGGCACCCTGCGCTTGTTCGGCCTTGTCGCGAGTTGTATCGGATTTTACCTCGTCTCTGGCGTCGGAGAAAAGTGACAAAACGGCCTGCCAGGAGAACAAAGGGCCTCTAGAGCTGACATAATCCGCTGGGTGTTTACAATATGCGGAAAATATCACCGCAAAAATTGCGCCTGGCAACGAAACGAAGCTGACCGCGCTCCCGCAGCTGCCGGGTTAAAGTCCGTGACCCGGAGAGCTTTGCCTCGTCGTGTTCTCGCCCTCGCGTCTTGGGCCAACGGTAAGGCGACATCGGACACGTGGTTTAGCCGAGCGACCTTTTTTTCTGAGGTGTATTCAACAAGCCTCGATGCGAGGAGGGAGGGGTCACAATCCATGCCTCGTTCAACAGAAATTTAGCCGGTAGAGAGAGAGAAAGAGAGAGAGAGAGAGAGAGAGAGAGCGAGAAACAAACGCATGGACAAACAAACCACCATCACTTATCACACAGCCTTGGGACCTTGGTCTCGACACAAATCTTCAAGGCTGTCTTTTTCTGCACAGGCCACTGCGCAGTCTGCAGCAACAGCAAAATAGCCACAGTTGATGTCATTCCGAACCACTCTTATGACATCACGTCGTTGGGTCCCGTTCCCTTTTTTTTTTTTTTTTGGCCCTCTCGCTGTTTCCGCGAGAGATAAAGAATGAGCATGCTGCACCCTGCTCGCTATCCGACGTTCTCCATGCAGACGACAGACGCTGGAGACGCTGTTGTATCTCATTGCGCTATTTACAGCGTAAAATGACGCTGCTCTGCTACGCGGCCCTCAGTCAACCATCGACATTCGTGCAACAAAAGCCCTCGAATCACACAGCTAAACTACACCCAATACCCGCATCCAGTAAGGGCCAAGCGGCAAAAATGATATCTCTTCACAGTCATATGCGCTGCAAAAATCTTTGGGAAAGGTGAGCGAGTCTGTGCCGCGCCAATGTCAGATCAGATCAGGTCCAGCCAGCAACAGCAAGAACAACCGCCAAGTCCACGTCACGTATCAGGAAACTCCGGGTCTCGGTATTCTCTGACATTCCATCTCCCACCACCACCACCTCCTCCTCCTCCATCCCCCGTCAGCCGCAGCGCGGACAGCCCGCTCGCCTGCAGGGCGGCGTGCTTCCAGTTTCCCGCCGAGTGGCCGAGTAGTGGGGGGCGTGGCAGGGGTGTATGCCATGGAACATTGAACCGACCGGCCGACGATCCCAACTGCTAACTTGCGCGACATGCGACTTCCGCGCACCGGGGGCTCCACGTTACGTAACCCCGAGGAGCGCTGCAGAGTCCCGTTACCTTCGGAAATCCACACCGCAGCACTCACACGCTCGCTTGCCGTGATCAAGAGGGGGAGGGAAGGTGAGGCTGAATGCGAATAAAAACAAGGGCTTCATTTGGCCCTGTGCGTTGTACTTCATTAACGCTATTGCATATTATGTATGACTTTTTCCTAAACAACCTCCTCCTTTTCCTTTGGTATCACATTCCCTTAATCCTCGGTGATGTCGCCGTACTCCCACATGCCTAGCCTCTCCTCCTTGGCTTGTGCCTCAACCTCCTTAAGGTGCTTCAGGTAAGCGGCGTGTTGGCTGCTGCGCTCCCAAGCCTTGAGCTTCTTGGGTACCATGGCCATGCCGTTCGCGACGACCTCCTTGTTGAGCGAGTCGTTCGGGCCAGGCTTCTTGTCGCTAGCGTTGTAGTCAAACAGAGTAATGTAGCTCAAGTTCTCCTTGGTATCGACAAAGTCGAAGCTGGCAACCAACTCCCTGCCCTCGGTGAGCTCCGCGAGGAAGCCAATGGAATCCTCGAGGTAGTGAGGGGCGTTGGGCAGCTGAAGGAAGGACAGCGAGGCGTCAATGGCCTGTGCCTTCAGCTTCTGGGTGGTGAACTGGGCCTGGTCCAGAGGACGGAGCTTAGACCAGGGCTGCTTTTCCGTGTTGCCGTAGTCAATGTAGACGACCTCGGCCACCTTCGCGGCGCGGTCGTTCGAGCGGATACGGGCACGGTACCACTGGCCGTCGGCGGAGAACTTGGCGGCGACAAAGTCGCCAGTCTTGGGAGAGTCGCTGATGGGCTTCGCGTTCTTCGAGTCCAAGTGGAACTTCTTGAAGTCGTTCATCAGAGTGGTAAGAGCGGCAGTGCCCTTGCCAATCTCCTGAATCTTGATCTTGCCGTTGCCATCAATGTTGGTGATGACAACGTCGCGGTAGTCCTTGGGCTTGTTATCGTAAGCCTCAGGGGTATCGTTGGTGGTGGTCTCAACAGCAACAGCTTCCTCCTCCTCGTCCTGGGAGGGGTCCCAGCTGTGCCACAGGCCCTTGCGGCCCTCCTTGGCCTTCTTCTCCGCGGCGAACAGTTCGTTGGCGTTTCCAGACTTCTCAGCAGAGTAGGCGTGGACGGAGGCAAGACCCTCCTCAACCAGTATCTTGGCGAAGCTCTCACGGTTGACGTACAAGTCACCGATGTATCCACCAACCTTGTCGATGTCGTAAATGTCAACCTCGACGTCACGCTGGTTCAGACGGCGGTTTGCAAGGTCAGCAGCCTCCGCGCCGAACTCCTCACCCTTTTCGCCACGGGGACCGGGGGCGCGAGGAGCACGGACACCACCAAGAACCAGAGTGAGCTTCACTCCCTCGCGGGGAATGAGAACGGTGAAGCGGGAACCAGACTTGACAAAGTCGACAATGGCAGGAACCTTCTTCTGACGTTGCAGGGTGGCCAGCTGGATCTTGGCCTTCTGTACAGACTCGGAAGCGTCGACCCACTGCTTGAGCTTAGGGGCCTTGCCGGACCAGATACCCTTCTTCTCTTCCTTGGCCTTCTCCTGAGCAGCAAGGAGCTCGTCGTAGTTGGAGGCGCGGTCGGTGTCGTCCTTGCGATGGCGGATAACGGTGGCGTAACCCTCCTCGACAAGGATAAGACCAATGTTCTTGCCCTTCTCGGTGACGGTCGCAACATCACGGGCCTCGAAGCCGTCCTGAGCAGGCTTGGATCCGTCAATGGTAACGTGGACGTGCTTGCCAATGACCTTTTTGCGAAGGAACTCCTTCGCCTCGTCCCTGTAGGGAGCCTCGGAAGGCTCATTAGTGCGGGGACCGCGGACACTGCTGAGGTTGATGCGCTTCTCCGTAGTGCCGGCCTTGTTACGGACGATGATGGTATCGGCACCAATAATCTTAGCAACAATCATGTCTGATTGAGAGCCGCCAGCCTTGGCGACGTGGTGCTGGTGCAGGCGAAGCTTCTTGTCCTGGGCGGCCTTCTCGGCAGCGCGCAGGGCAGCCATCTTCTCGCCGAGCATTGTGGAGTGGAAGTCGTTGCATCTCGCCAGACCCTCTTGCAGGAGGAACTCGGCAATGTTCTTGTTGCCGTTGGGGTGAATAAGAGCAGCAACGAGCTGGCCCTGGGCGCTGGCGCCAACGATGTCGACCTTGATGCGGCGCTGAAGCAGTCTCTCCTCGACGAAGCTCTTAGCCTCGTTGCCAAACTCCTCCGCAGGCTGGGTCTGGCCAGTGGACTGAACCGTTCGCTCGGTGGAGGGACTGCGGACTCCGGCAAGGAGCGTCATGACCTGCACGTGCTTCTTATCCGAAAGCAGAAGTCGCACGAGCAAACGGTCTCCACTGAGAACACGTTCGACGATACCATCGACAGTCTTGCCCTTCCATTGCTTCATGAAGTCGGGGCCACCGAGGTCGTTCTGGACCTCGATGCTGCCACCAGTGCCAGCCCAGAGACCCTTGCCTTGGTCCTTGGCGTCGCTCTCGAGTTGGCGCAGGCTGTCGATGCGGGCGAGGACCGTCTCGTCGTCGTCCTTGCGGCCCGCCTCTTCCCTGACCTTGAGCCAGCCAGCCTTAATGGCCTCATCGGGAAGGGAGGGACCATCGCGGGAGAGGAGGGCAGAGACGAATTCGCGGCCAGAGTTTACTTGGTATACTACTGTGCACTGGATCTGCTTGCCAACGACAAGTTCTCTGAGGAATTCTCTTGACTGGAAGGCGTAGGGCTCGTCGCCATCCTTGCTCAGGCGGGGTGCGCTGACGTAGGCGAGGGAGACGGTCTTTTCGGCTTTGGGGTTGTTCGGGGCGGTAAGAACCAGAGTGTCGCCGCTCAGCACGCTCTTGACCTTGGCGAAGAAAGTTTTCGACATGATGGGCGATCAAGAAGCGGCTGGGATACTGGGAGGTAAACTGTGCTGGTTAGCGCATTGTTCTTCCGAGCTGCTTGCAGTGACCGTTTCCATGTCTCGTCCCTGCCGTCTTAGACATTGGCAGGCAATTGTTCAAAAACGGCATAACAATGAGTTTTTGGATGAAACTGCGGAACGAAACAGCTCGATGGTCTGGTCTCGGAACCAAACACCCAGCCGAATCGTGGCTGTTTGGTTCAAGGCGGGGCTTCAAGAAGCTCACGTGGGTAGACGCAGGTCGCGCGGCAGCCAGCAGTAGCTTCTATGAACAGCATCCAAAAGCTATCCTGGAGCACCAATGGGGACAAAACAGAAATCATGAACTTACTATAGAAAATGGAGAATAGAGAGGAGGATGTGGTGATGTTTTTCGGAGAGGGAGAGTGGGAGAGAAGAGTACAGAGAGGCGACTGTTCGATGAACGTTCGACAATCGTACCGCCTTTTTGACAGCTTGCCTCAATTTCGGCCGGTCTCGAGCAGGCAGTGTGGGGAAAGGAGGTTCAGGGACCACCCGACGACAGGGGTAGCAGGCAGCCGGCGGCCAGTAGCATCCACGGCCGGCTAGACGAGAGCGGGGTTGAGGCGACCTTAGGTAAGGTACTGCTGTTCTTGGTGCTGGCTTCGGGGGGGTTGCTAGGGGGCAGCCACGCAGCTTCTCCCTGAAGCGTCTCACCCCAGACTGACCGCCCCAGCTGAGACCCCTCAACAGCTGGTGAATGGAAGCTGCAGTCAATTAATTCCATGTCTTTTCGGGATGCACCGACACAGCGTCCTATCTGCCCTTTAGATATCTCTGGGCTGCCCATGATGACTGCCAAAACTCCACGAGAAGTGCAAGGCCAGTGCTGAAGCCTCAGCTAAGAGATACTTAAGAATCATGTCAACATTGACGGTGTTCACGTCATCCTTTACCCCTCACAGTGCAAGGACCATGCCCCCACCTCCGTTCCGAGAACTTCGATTGAGGCAGGCACTTCATGGGTTCTGCGATGTAGTCAGGATGCTATCATGATCCCATGATAACTCTTCCTCTTCGTGATCCCTATTGCTCATATTGGCTATGGTGTGCGTTTCATCTTCGTTGTTCTTCTTCACCCGCAGAGAACATGGCTAAATAGCTACACATTTACGCGACCAGAATTTACGTTGATTTTTGTTTATTGCAAGAGGTATTTTGGACACTAAGCCCGAGACAGCATTTTCAAAGCCTAGGTTCCGTCACTACAGCTCTGGTATCGAGTTGAGAAAGCCCTCTGATGGTCTAGCTACTCTCAAAACCCGGCCTCGGGACGTAGCGTATCCAGCAAAGCTAGCTTAGTTACTATAGACTTAGTTGGAGATACCAATGACACCTGAAACGATTGTTAGCTTTTGTCATCTTCAAGAGAACTATTCGCGGACACATACCGCAAGCGGGACGGGGACCAGCGTTGCCGGTCTTGAGGGACTCCTCGTTGTCGCCCTTGCCGAGGTCGTCGGTGCCGCCGTGGACAACGATGGTGCGGCCGATGACGGACTCGGGGCCGATCAGCTTGACGTGGGAGTCAGTGACGGTGCCCTTGGAGTTGCCGTTGGCGTCGGTCTCGATGTTGCCGAGGTCACCGACGTGGCGGTTGGAGTCCTCGGGAGCGCCGTGAGTCTTGTTGTGGGGGTTGACTGGGAGACACGGCCATGTGGTCAGCAAACTGTGCCGCGTTTTCAAACGAGGGCTAGGTGACATTGTATGCCGACTTACAGTGAGGGCCGGCGGAGGTGCAGCCGTTGGTGTTGTCACCGAAGGTGTGGATGTGCATGCCACGCTTGGCGTTGGCGTCGTTGCCGCTGATGTCCCAGGTGATCTTGGTAGGGGCAGACTCGGACTCCTGCTCGAAGACGATGGAGCCGGTGACCTTGGAGTCACCACGGACGACGCAGACTGTGGCCATCAAGGTTAGCAAAGCTGATTCTGATCGACCGGTTCATCATATCCCCCCATGCCCGTCCTCCCCCAAGAGGAAAGCAGCATCCCGGCTTCCCCACGACGGGAACGACGGGAGCTTCTCAGTTCGGGCCAAACGGATCGCAGAGCAACGACGCAAGGGACGAAGAGGATGGAGATCGTTCGAGGCTGAAGATTGGCCAGCGGCAAGCTGCTCCCAGTCGTGGCCATGTCGCGGAGCCATCAGGGTGTTTGCTCAGCAGGAATCGTGCAAAAACCCGCTCAATCCAGCGCAAATTGGATGGTTGGACTGCGTTACCCCTCCATCCCAGCGCCGCTGCTCTGCACTAGGGGAGGGAAATGGAGTGTGTGTCCTGGTATAAAGGGTGTCCAACTTACCAGCCTTGACCATTTTGACTGATTTTAGATTTGTTTTTCTTGAGGTTGGGTGTTGTTTGTGATTGTGATGCTCAATCGATAGTGGTTGAGGAGAAGAATGACGAAGGTTCAGAGGTAAAGAGGGGAAGAAAGGCAGAGAAGTACCTTATGGAGTCCCTGGTTTTGGGCAACAGCAGCAGAGACGGACGGAACAGTGAAAGCACAGAGAGGCGGGCGGGCCGGCACAAGCTTGCACAAAGTCTGTGACATCCAATGGGGGCGGCCATCTCTTCTCCTCTCCCCTTCCAGCATCAAATTGGGAATGGAGAGGAACAATTCGGAATTCCGAGGGACAGCTCGCCCCTCCGTCTCTGCAACAACTACATCTCCCCTTTCCGCCATCCCGCCAGCCAAAAAGCGCTGTACAGCTTCCATTCACTGCCAGTGGGATTTCATGGTGGGGGGAAGCTGAGCTTCCCCACTTCCAGAGCAGCATCGACATTATCTCATCGCCGTCATGCTGAGGAAAGTGGATTCTCATTGGCCATTGGTGAGGGCTGGTTGGCTGGCTCTGCCTGGGGTACCGCGACGTGATTACAAATGGCAGCTGCAATGCCACATAAATACGACCAAATAGCTTCGCGGCGGCAGGACACCAGCGAAGCACGAGCTCCGTCATAGGAGCTGACAGAAGAGGCATCAGGCGCTGTTCATGGGAGAGCCGATTCTCGGACAGCTCTGCACGGAGCGCGGAGAGGACATTTCTCCGCGATGCGATCCCGCCTTTGAGGTGTGGAGGTCGCCAGGCACGCAATACCCCTCCCCATCCATGGCTTGAGCCGGACCGGCGATTTGGTTTAAGGCGATCCGCCGCCGACAGCGAGGCGTCAGCACCAGCGGCAGTTGCCCCGCGAATGCCGGGTGGCTGGGTAAGAATTACGGGAGGCATCCGATGATTCGGTTATGCTGCTGTGAACTTACTGCATAGTACGACACGACAACCTTGGGCATTCCCTCTGCAGCACCTCGTTGCTGAGCCTCTCGCAAAGTAGAATTTCTGTGCCGCAGCAGCAGTAGCAGGGTCCTGCCTGGCACTTGATCAGCCAGATGCCAGCATCACACGACAAAGCTGGTAATAATTGAGAGCTTCATGGACAATGCACGATGGGCTAGCATGAAGCTTTGGCCATATAGCGGGCTGGCGGGGCTTTTGTCGAGATATCATGTCGTTGACATCATCGTTGTAAATGAGCAACGGCCGTAGATACGATGCAAACCGATTGGGCTCCTGTCAAGATGGTTTGGTTGCAAAGCATCTGAAAGCTTGGATATGCTTCAGCAATGTTACTTGGCTGTTTTGGCCATCAGCTTCACTTTCCGGCAGACCTCCGGAACGAGCGGCAACTGGTCAAATCATATTGTTTGGAAGTCGACTGATCGCTTTCTCTACAAGTCGTGGAGGGAATGAAGCCCAGAGGCTCGCAGTCCGGACGACGGACGAGGGCGGTTGCAGCTGGAACAAACTTGAAGCACGTAGGGTGCCCGCTGTCTCTCCTGCATAAAGGATGAACCTCCAACGAGTTTAAGTCGGGCATTTGCTGGCCGGGGGGCAGGCTGACGGGTGCGGAGACCCAATCCCGCCGCGCGCCGTGTCATTCAGATGCAGTCAGCCCTACGGAACCATCGTTTTTCGATTGTCGAGACAGCCGGCTCGGGGCAGTGCGTGAGACAACGGGCTCACAGAATCTCGTTCGGATTGATGGTATGTGCGGCCGCCTTCAGGATGACCAGTATACGAAAGCGAAAAGATATTGCTCTATATTTCGAGGAAAAAGGGCATGGGCTGGTGGACGATTCTCGGCATTGGCAGAGCCAGCGACAGGTACAGAAACGGATAAGGAGGCCGGCCAAGCCTGCCGCATCGTGCGGACCGGGGGCCAAGATCGATCCTGGAGGGACACGTGGTGTCAAAGAGTTCGACGATTTCCCTTTCGCTTTGGTGTTTGCAGGGCACGGTCGAGGGGGCCCTATGGGGATTCCTAGACTGCAAGCGGGTTGGAATTGCGGTTCTTGTAGAGGACGTCTATCTCACAGCGATCAAATCCGCATATCAGTGAGACACACCGTACTGCTCCGTCGAACCACTGTCATTTGCACAGGGCCTTACGGACAGATTCTCGCAGAAAAAAAGAGAGAAAAGAAAACCAATAGTCCAGCGAAGAAGCTGGGAATTGCGTGCTCCTTCCTTTTTCGCATTGCTAAGCGACCGTTTAACGAAGCTTGGGGGTTCATTTCTGGAGCTCCCGCGGGTCGCGATACACGGTCCTTGTCGGCGTCTGTGGGCGAGGATACGAGAAATGGGGTTCGCTAAACTCATAGAGCCTAGCAGCCATCTTTACAGATTAAAATCCCCACCGGCAGGGACCCCGAGTTGTTGGAATTTTCCGTGCGGTCAGGGCGCCGCGGCGCGTGTGTGCGTGTGCGCGGACAGGTGCTGCAGGACGAGGACCAGGAGGCCAGACCCGGTCAATCAAACCTAAGGTACGGGCCTGCAGCAGCCCAATTGTGCGGTTTGCTGGAATACGAGAGGAGGGGGAGGGAAGGTGAAGTCCCTGTGAGGGAATCAGAAAGACACCCGTCATTGTGAAGCCATGAGACTCGCAAGAGAGAGGTACGTTGGAGCCAAGAAGGAGGGTTGGCCACCCGGGAACTCGGCGCAGATACTCAGGGCCAATGGCCAACGGCCAGGGTGAGAGGAGTTGACAACAGCTGTTCTGTCGTCAGCACTGTCGAAGAAGCAAGGACGAAACTGGTCTGTGAAGAAAGCAGCAGTGTTCCGAGGGAAATAAGGTGAGGAGGTGAGGTGAGGGGAGGCACTTGGGTACCGTAGCAGTTCCCAGTCCTGGATGATGAATGTCACAGGAAACGAAACAGATGAGAAATTGTGATTGGCCCCCCGTTGTATTTTCCGACAGCCACTCCCCAGGTTCCCAACAGTGTGTCGTACTTTGCAGCAGAAGAAACAGCAAGTATTACTCTTCCCGTGAATGAAGGTAGTTCTGTGAGCATCAACTTGGATTCGGTTCCTGCTGGTACCGGGGAAAAAACACGGCAACAAATGCCCCGGATCCTTGGTGTCGTTGAAGGAGTCTCGGAAGCGGACAAGTCAGGATTCAAGTAGACTTTCTTATTGAGGCTTTGAACGCACCCTGTTTCTTCTTAGGCCCGTGGGAGAGGGGGTTTAGAAGGTTCCATCATACGGGGACCAGAATACACGTACATGCACCTTAATTGGACGTATCACCCAAGTCAGCCCAGTCCAGCCCAGCCAGCGTCCCAGTCCCGGTCCCGTTCGTCCCAGTTCAATCTGGTGCGGCCAAGCCAAGACGCACCAGGCCCGTCCCAATTTCTGAACAACAATTTTTTTTCTTTTTTTTCTGTTTCGTACCGCAGCTGTTACCGGTACCCGGCATTGGGCACATATTGGGGTGTCAAAAAGCAGCAGCAGGTGGTGACACTAATACCAACGTGGGCGGGTTGTTTCTGTTGGTGCCTCATATTTTGGTCACAATTAGCCCAGTCGCAGCGCGTGGTCGTCGTCGTTCTCCTCACCCACACCACCCTCCACACTACTAACGCACACAACTTGAACCAGGACCTACCTAATTTCTTAGCGACATTCGTTGCAAAGAAACCAACCGTCCGTGTGTGTGGTGGTAGTGTCAACTCTCTGTTTCCTCCTCTCCTTGCACCACAGCAGCGAGTGACCGACGCCCTAACAATCGCATTCATCGTCTAGCCGAAGACGACAAGACGAGGGCTGTCCTGTCCGCCTGCCGACCATTGCGCCTGGTTTTCCCCAAATTCCGACGGGGTCTGGTCAAGTCAGGCACACCATACCACACCGAAAGAGACCCGAGGACGAAACACACGACGAACACGGCCAGTGTGCGACTCGCCTCGCTGCACCTCCTCTCACTGTCACCACCTCACCTCACCTCAACCCGCCAAAAGAAGCAGAGGCCTCATAGCGCCTGGCACCATCCTTGAGAACGCGGGCATTGCCTTGCTTGTGTCGTCCTTGTCGTCGTGGTCGTCCTTACGCGCTGCACCTGCACCTGCACCGCCAGCCCCAAAAGCCAAACCCGACGACGCTGACCTTGCGACTTCCCCGGTCTGTGACGACGTTCCAGCCCCGGTATTGTGGCTTGGTTGTCGCTCTCGCCGCCAGCCAGCCAGCAGCAGCCAGCGACCAGCAGCCCAGCTTAGGCAGACGCTTCGCACTGTGAGCTGCCTCTACCGCACCGCACCGCACCGCTCCTCTTCGCCATCCGCTTGACGACGGCTCCGCTCATTGCAGCGCCCAACATCTTTCGACACCGCACCAGAATTTGCGGCTTTGCATTGCTCTTGTCACTCATTCCCATCGCCTTTTACGTCCTGCCGTGGAGTCCTCCTTCGCCGTGCGACGGCTGCCTCCGCGACCTCAGTCCTACGCCGATCAGCCCAACGACCTTCCCCAACCCGCGGCCGCCGCACATCACTGCCCAGAGCTGTGAGGGCCGCACCCAAAAGACGTCAGTCCTGCTAGGCCCCGTCTGCGCCGCCGCACCACCAGCAACCACGAGGCTCACCCCGCGATCACCCGGACGAGCGACCAACCTCATCCTTACGCTTCATCAAATATCATCCCCGACTGACCAGAGACCCAGTCCTGGGCGCATGCCGAACCGAACCTTTGAATAAGCGGCACACCGTGCAGCAAACTGTCACTCGCTCGAGCTTGCTTCGATCAGATGCAACGAACCCTCCCCGAGACGCCGCTTCCCGTCGACACAGTAGCCTGCGGCAGAGGCTGACTCCACAAACAATTTCTCGACATCGTTGCCATCCCCGCTCGCGATCGCCATGTCATTTCGCGACGGCCAGCGTCGGTATGGCCATGTGCCCCCGGTGCAGTACCCCACCGCCGACCAGTCGCAAGATCAGTCTTACCTCGGCCGACGCCCGAGTTTCAACAACGGGGACGACGCCGCCATGTTTGACCAGAACCGAGCGCAGCCTCCCCAGGGCCACCAGCACACATCTTCGAGGGGCGAGGACGAATTGTTCTTGACCAGTCCAACTGGATCGAGCCACTCTGGAGGTCGTCACAGCTACGGCTCGACAAACAACGCCCTGTCCGGCTACCAACATCAGTACCAAGCCTCGTCGCCTCCCACATCGTCTCACTCGACATACAACCCCCAGGCCTTTGCGCGAACGCCGTCGACGGCCTCAGCGACAACGAGCCTGCCATACCTGCCCCATCCGTCGCACCGATTCCAGTCTGCCACCTCGCCGACTTCATACACTCCTCCCGCCGCTTCCAGCTACACGCCGCCTGCTTACAACCCGGCCGCCTACGCGGGCACCTCTTCGGCACCCCAGCGGCAGCCGACATATTCTGGATACAACAACTACAGCCAGAGCTACGGCTCCCCGACCAACTCACAGCCCTCTTCCGGTTTTCAGTCGCCTCCCGCTTCATACAACTCCACTTTTCAGTCGATGCAGGCCTCCGGAGCCTCGCAAGCCCCGGCTTACGAGCAGTCATACTCGCAGTCTTACGGCGACAATTACGGTGCGTACGGGACAAATGGTACTGGCTCAACATATGCGGCATCAGACACCTCGTCGGCCCCCTATCCGATGCAGTCACAGATGCCTGTCGGGCCAAATTACTCTGCCGATCCTACCTCCTTCTACAACAGGTCCACACGGTCCGACTCGGCAGCCTCCCCGATTTCCTCGCCGCAGATTCCGCAACACTCTCCTGGTCTGCAACGACATCCCACCAACGCCCCTCTTCCCAGTCGGCCGATGGAGGAGCCGACCTGGGACCCGAGCGCCGCAACCCCCACCGACGAGGACCAAGCCCAGCTGCAGGCCAACATTATGCAAGACATTGAGGCGGAACTGGGCGGACGACACCGACCCATACCTGTCAACGGTCAATTCTCCGACGACGAACTCTCAGGCTTACGACGCTACAACTCAGACCTTGCATCGATGAATCCATCCGCTCCGAACAGAAGCAACCCTACCCTCACGGTCGATTACGACGAAGACGACGATGACCCAGAGGGAACCGCGGGGCTGCTGGCCATGCAACAGGCGGACTTGGAAGACCGGCGGTTCAGCAACATGGCAGCGATTTATGACGCCGCCCCCGCGGCTCTGACTCAGTTCCAGCCTACCCCCGAGGAGCAGAGCGACAGTACAGATCTTGGCGGCATGGACCTCGGTGCTCTTTCGGGTGGTTATGCTGGAAACTTGGCGTACGGCGACGAAATGGGATCACCGCCCCGAGATGGATCAAGGCCGCTGCCCAACCCGAACGACTACTCTCAAGCGCCCGCTTTCAGACAGGCCGAAGTCGACTATGGCGGCACTGGCGGCCTGCAAGCTCCAACTACTCACCGTCTAAGCTTCGACGAGGGCGATGAACGGGTATCACTTAACTCCAAGCAGAGCGGTAGCGAGTCTCCGTACAAGGAGGACTACCCTGACATTTTTTACCATCCCGGACTTACGAACAGGCCACTTCCAGCGCTGCCGCCAGGCCCGGGTAGCGATACAAGCTCTTTGCTATCCGTACAGCAAACCACTCGCAGCTACCATTCCCACTCGCTCAGCACCGATTCCCGCACGCTCTACAACGACGGCTCCGATTACTACCAACAGAGCACGACAACAGTCAACTCTCTACAATCACCATTCCCTGAGCGGTCCATTTCCCTGTCAAGCCACAGCCATACCCCTCAGGTGCAGGCGCCGACCCGATCACGAACTGACGCGGCTGAAGAGCGGAGGAAGATGGCCAGACACCAAATGCAGCAGCAGCAGCTTGCCGCACAGCAAGGACTACCTTACGATGCCTACTCAGATACCGGAACACCTTCTTCGATGGCGTATGATATGATCACATTACCAAGCGGCCGAAAGAGGAAATTTGTTCCGTCCAAGTTGACATCGGGCGACATCAAGAGGTGTACAGAACCGTGGGCCCTGAGCGGAATCGCAAACTGGATCCGGGAAATGGCCGACGGCGAACCGGACTTGAAGCAAAAGTCGGTCGAGGAAGCATTGCTGAAGCTCTTCACAGCCAAGGTTCCTACGATTAACGTGGCTGATGCTGAGCTTCTGAGCACGCTCGTCTCCCAGCTGATGCTGGACGCTGGTGTCTTGGTTCCGGAAGAAGAGTGGGTCAAGTTTGGAACCGGGCAGATTTCCGGAGTCTTGCCCCAGTTGACGGGCACCGGCTGCTACGCGTCCAAGCTGCATGACGATGAATCTCAAAGCGGCCGGTGCTATTCGTACCACTGCATGAGGACACTGAAAAAGGCCAATTTGGACGAGGTGCTGCTCGAAGAGGTCAAGGCTATTGACTGGAACGTCCATTATAAGGTTCAGGAAGCGGACATGGCAGAGAAGCCGAAGAAGGAGGTTGAGCGTCAACATGTTCTTCACGAAATCGTCAACAGCGAGGAGTTGTTCGTCAACCAGCTCGAGGTCCTTCGCGTCCTCTACAGGGACCACCTACGCAACAGTCAACCGCCCATCATTCCTCCCAACAAGATTGATAAGTTCCTTCAAGTTGTGTTCGGTAAGGCGGATGCTGTCCAAATCGTCAACAAGGATAATCTCCTTGCGCAACTGAAGTACCGACAGCAAGAGCAGGGCCCCTGGATCACAGGCTTTTCGGACCTCTTCCGCGAATGGATCCGAAAGGCTCGCGATGTGTACATTGACTATGCGTCTCAGTTCCCTTATGCCGAGTACATGGTGCGGAAAGAGTCTGATCGTAACCTTCTCTTCCGCAACTTCCTTGATCAAGTACAAAAGCACAAGCGCTCTGAGCGTCTGGGTTGGCAGCATTTCCTCAAGACCCCGATCACTCGTCTGCAAAGATACTCTTTGCTCCTGGAGACCGTTGAGAAGAAGTCCATTCGCGATGACGAGGAGAAGGCGAATCTCGCAAGGGCAATCGCAGAAATCCGCAACGTTACCATGGAGTGTGACACCAAGGTCGCGGAGATGCAGAAGAAGGTGGAGATGATGGAGCTCAATTCCATGCTCGTCCTGAGACCCGGCTTTCATTCAGTCCTCAACCTTGACCATCTGGGCAGAGAGCTTATTAAGCAGGGCGATTTGCAAAGAATGGGCTCCAAGGGTGTCAGATGGGTCGACACGCACGCGCTGCTGTTTGACCATTACTTCATCCTTGCCAAGGTAGTCAGCCCCAAGGACGGCAGGGGTGAGAAGAAGTACGATGTGTCAAAGGAACCAATTCCAATGCCTCTGCTGTTCCTGGATACGATGAACGACGATCCGATCTCCAAGCAAAAAGGTATCACAGCACCCCTGGCCCGGACCGGAGTTGGTGCGGGAGGATCAGATCCCAGGCTCAACAAGATCACGTCTAACGGTACTGAGCGCCCTGGCCTGGAGCATGTTGCTACGAGCTCATCAATCGGTTCGACCTCTACCGCGAGACTCACGCCATCCTTGTCCACCGACCCCGAAGGCAAAATCCTCTACCCCTTCAAGATCAAGCATCTCGGTCACGAGACCTACACCCTCTACGCTACATCGTCACAGGCCCGAGCGGAATGGGTGGAGAAGATTATCGAGGCAAAGACACGCCATGCCAAGGCGCTATTCTCGCAGAACGCTGAGCCCTTCCGACTTCGGGTGCTCGCCGACAGCGCATTCGTATATGATGCGGCATCCGCTGTCGGAAGGCAACCAGGTGTTCCGATCCGGGGTACCCCGCTCGATCGCGCTGTCCGTGAGATTGAGGAGGTCTACGGACCTGGCAGGGGGCCTGCTCCGGTGTGTCGAGCGCAGGTCAACTGTGCTTGTGGGTTCAACGCATTCGGAAAGTCCATCATTGCCATCGGAACAGACTACGGCGTGTATATCTCTGACGCGACAAATCCCCGCGGGTGGATGAGGGTAAGTGAAGCTTGTCGCAATTCTTGAGGTATCGATGCTAACGATAAATAGAGCGTACAAACCTCAAGGGTCACACAAATAGCAGTGCTTGAGGAGTTTTCGGTTTGCCTCATCATTGCAGACCGATCCCTGATTGCGTATCCGCTGGATGTGATTGCGCCAGTATCGAACTTCCCTGCCCCCGCTCACGACAACCCTAGGCGGGCCCCTCAGAGGCTGGCCAAGGACGTGGCATTCTTTGCCACGGCTCGCATGAAGGAGCGTATGCTCGTCTTCTTCAAACGAAGAGAGGGTATGCACAACACCTTCAAGGTGCTTGAGCCAGTATTCCAGAAAGCCTCGGAGAAGAGATCGCGTCTGTTCGGTGGACACAGAGGCATCAAGGGTAGTACCGATTCGTTCCGCGACTATGATGAGTTCTACTTGCCAACAGAGTGCTACTCTCTAAACCTCTTCCAGAGCTACATCGCGGTGTCTACTGCAAAGGGCTTCGAGTTGCTCACTCTGGACAAGAAACAGACGATGTCAATCCCCGACCTGAAGCAACCAGCGATTGCCAACATCGCCAGCAGAATTAGAGACCAAAGGCCACTCGGCATGTTCAAGCTGAACGACCAGGAATTCCTGTTGGCATATGAGGACTGCGCGGTCTACGTTGACAAGCACGGCGATGTGAGCCGCACTCTCATCATGGAGTACTCGGGCAAGCAGAAGAAGGCTACGAGTGCGACAATGTACGGACAGTACCTGCTCCTCTTCAACGGAGATTACGTGGAGGTGCGCAACGCCGAGAACGGTCGCCTCCGACAGATCATTGCTGGCCGCGATGTTCGCTGCCTCGACTTTGGTGTTAGAGGCCCGACGGGCGGCAACGCGACAAACAACCAGCAGAACAACTGGCTCGGCGGTCAAACGCCGGCGGGAGAAGACTCCAAGGGCACGGTCAAGATTTCCATGAGCCATCCTGAGCAACATGGCGTGCAGATCGTCTTGGAGATGCTTCTCAACGATGGACATATGGAGAAGTAAGGTCTGACAGGAGATGGATGGAAATCTTTGGATGGGATGAATGACGAGGAGAAAGCTGGGGGCCCCAGCGCCCCTATTTTCGGGGTTGGATAGATGTTGCCAGGGGCAAAATCCATCTAGAGTCCTCTTGGGCCTAGTGGCCATGTGTTTATTCTGCACGTTTTTACAACTAGCTTTTCTTCCCCCCGCGATATCGGGACGTGAGCATGAGAGCCGATGAAGGATTAGGATGCGCGGACCGCAAGGCGTTTTAGGAGGGCGTGTGGGTGGCTGAGAGAGAGAGTCAAGGAAGTTTTTTCTGTTCTTATTTTCTTCTCCTTTTTCTTCTCATTTTCTGACGCTTTAGAAAGGAAGGTAGTGAGAAGTTTCTGAGGCCACGGCTGTGGGGAACAGACTTTCTTCGATGTTGTTCTTTGTCTAGAGGGATCTTTCGCGATATAGGGGTGCGAGATCACCTTTGTTTTCCTCGGATGAGAATTATAACGATTCCCACGTCAATTTGATGTCTTTTTGCGTGTGTCTGTGACCAACCGCCCACCATGTTTGTGCACCATTTTTTCCCCCTTCCTTTCTTCAACCCTCGTGAGAGTTTATGTAAAGGCTTTGGAGGGAAGGTAGTCCCAACATTGGGACGGATGTCGCGTCAGCCAACGTCATCGTTAAGCACGCAAGACGCACAACAGTGGGCGGGGTTCTGTCAATCGATAGTATTTCTTACAAATTAGCATTGTATCACCTATGAGAAATAAGGTACTTTGGTACTGCATAAGCCGCGCCAGATCAGTTCTTGCCCTGCAGATGCAAGTTTGCTGGGGAGGACTCGCAAGCGATCCGCGTTGCTGACCCGAGAGTGAGGGGGTGTTTGGTACGAGCGGATGAACAATGTAGTAGTAGTGTGAGTCCGAGGAAAGAGGAGATGTTTCTTTTCCTTTCTTGGCCCTTGATTGTGGTCGCTGGGTTGGGTGATTTGTGTGAAAACAGGAGGGTTTGAATTCGCGGATTAGGATCTTTTGCGAGATGACGCCAAGCTGGGATTGGAAGGTGAGATATGTAAGAATGACCCGAACCTCGACTGGGGTAGTCGCACGCATTGCGAATGGTTGACTCATTTCTTATGACGAAAAGTGAAGCTCTGCGGCTGTTTAAAGCATGTTCTTTTCATCCTTGATCGAGGAGTATATTAGGTACTTCTCCAGTCTCGTCGTTGCAGAAACCAATTCAAACTGAATCAACGACGAAAGGAATATATGCAGTCATATAGTCTAACAGCAATAATGCGCCTCCTACTCCTGCCCTCAGCCCTCATACCCTTCGCAGCCGCAGCCTCCTACACTTGCCCGCCCCTCGGCCCCGTCCTGCCCGCCGCGCGCGCCTCGTCCGCCCACCCGGCCGTCCAACGCGCCCTCGCGACCTTCCTCGCCTCTCTCGAGGAGGAAACGGCCGGGTTCGCAACCTCGGCCGTGTCGATCGGGGTCAAGTCCGCCCTCGAGGACGAGCCCCTGCTCGATTTCCACTACACCCCGCCGCGTCGCGATGCCCGCGGCGCGCAGGCTGTGGATCAGGACACGGTATACCGGCTCGCGAGCGTGAGTAAGGTGTTCACGGTGCTGGCTGCGCTGCAGAGGGATGATGTGGTGCGGTGGGACGACCCGGTTACGAAGTTCCTCCCGGTGCTGAAGGGGGCGGCGGGGGGGTTGGATGGGTTGGAGGTCGAGTGGGATGAGGTTACGGTCGAGGCTGTTGCGGTGCATGTTTCTGGGATTGGGGCTGATAGTGAGTGGTGCTACTTCCTGGCGTTTGGGAAGGGAAGTTTGCTGACGGGGTGCAGTGATGATGGACCGGGGACAGTATGAGGGCGACTGGGAGGCTCTCGGCCTGCCTCCGCTGGAGAAGAAGCCGGCCTGTGGTGGGTTTCTTGGACAGCGGCCTTGTGCTATGGAGGGTGAGTTGTTGGACTTCAAATCTTGCTGGTAGGAGGCACGAGACGCTCATCATAGTCCAGACTTCATCGAGGTGTTCAAGAACCGCCGGCCGCCAGTCTATCCAGCCTACCAAACGCCCGTCTACTCCAACACCGGCATAGCCATCGTCGGGCTCGTCGTGGAGGCGGCCACCGGGAAGCCCTTCGACCAGGTCCTCCAGGAACTCATCCTGGACCCCGCGGGCATGTCATCCACGACGTACCCCCATCCCCCCGAGGACTTGTCGACGTTGTTCATCCCTGAAAATGACACCATCTGGAACTGGGATCTGGGAGTCTTTGCCCCGTAAGTTTTGCCCAACACGGGTCAACATGAAGTATTATCGTGTGGCTTACAGAGAAGCAGGGCTGGGGGGATGTACTCCACGACGCGCGACATGCTCCGCTTCGGCGACGCCATCCTCCGCCACCGCCTGCTGTCCCCGGCCAAGACGCGCCGCTGGCTCAAGCCGTCGACCTTCACCTCCGCGCCGGGCGAGTTCGTCGGAAAGCCGTGGGAGGGCATCTTCTCGGCCAACCTCACAGGCGGGCGGCCCGTCGAGATGTACGCCAAGAGCGGCGACATCTTCGCCTACCACGCCGGCCTCGCGCTGCTGCCCGAGTATGGCCTCACCGTCTCCGTGCTCGCGGCCGGGCCCGAGATCTCGGCGGTCGTGCCGGCGTATTACAAGTGGAAGCTGTGGGCGCTGCTGCCGGGGCTCGTGCGCGCGCTGGATGAGGCGGCGTGGGAGGAGGCCGCGAGCCGCGTGGCGGGCCGGTTTGAGGACGCGGAGACCGGGTCGGCGGTGACGTTGAGGATTGACGACGGGTGGGGGGTGCGCGTGGAGGACTGGGTTGTGAGGGGGTTCGAGGTTGTGCCGAATTTGGGGCGGTACAGCCATACGGGGCTGAACAAGACGGGGATGGAGCCGAACCCGAACGTCACAGCGAGGGCGTACCCCACGGGGCTGAAGTCTGGAGATGGGAAGACGGAGGCGTGGAGGGCTGTGTTTGACTATTTCACGCCGGAGCAGCGGGAGGCGATTGATAGGGAGGCGTTCCATGCCAATGCGTCCTGCCTCAGCTGGGGCACTGTGGACCGGGTCACGTACGGGTACAAGGCGCTTGACCATTTCGAGTTTGTGTACGGGGATGATGGGCGGGTTGAGAAGGTTGTGCCTGTCGCTTTTGGGGTGGAGTTGAAGAGGGTTGAGGAGGAGGGGGAGGGAGGAGCTCGGGATGACTGGGGGCGATCGGAAGAGCTGTAGACGATGGCTGTTATCGATTGGACTTGAATGATGAGTTTTGCGAGAGTCAAGTTGTTCGTAAGGGGGCTTCGGGAGGTACGTGGAACGCACATGGCAGTAAACATCGCATAGAGCCAAACCTAGAAGACATGGAAGAGGGAACTGAGAGATTAAGAAAGATATGGCAAAACGAGATTGGACTCTTAAATCCACACCGTAGACTAAGTTCTCTATGATCAGCTCCGTGAACCTCGAGATCAAATGCTATTCAGAGCTTTACTTCGTGTATCTCGTGCGTGTCTTTTGTTTCTGATAACTTCAGATGTATAGCCGACTAAGAGCCTGTAGATTACGGAGCTAATATTCTGTTGCTGTAGAAAAAGCATGTTTTCCATGTGAACGGGGATATTCCTGAGTTGCAGAGAAAAGGAAGTGATAACATCGAAGATGGCACAGGAGGGTAGTAGAGGCGATGACGGAGGCACAAGAGGCACATTCACCATATCACACAAAGTAGACGATCTCAGATAGCGAGATGTTGAAATAGAAGTCAGAGACTAAATAGGGCTGCGCTCTTAATTATGTCAAGTCCGACATAGATATTGAGGAACAACTTCAAATCGATCCATCGCTGAACAAATCTCCCCTCCGTCGTCTCATCTGTTCTTTCTGTCTCCGGCCTGCCTTTCCCCGTCGTCCAGAGTCTCCATCGTCCAGAGTCTCCATCGTCCAGAGTCTCCATCGTCCAGAGTCCCCGTCGTTCAGAGTCCCGCTACCTCAGAACTAAAGACAATCCGGGCAGAGAGCGTTAACGTACTCCAAGTGCTCGTTGGCGTACTCGACGTTGCTCTTGGCCGGCGAGCAGGCGCGCTTGAACAGGTCTCTGGCAGAGCGTCTGGTGCACGTAGCAAACTCAGACCACGGCGCCTCGCTCCACGCGGCATGGTTGGGTGGAAACGCGGCCAGCTTGGGCTGCGAGCCGCCGGTGCCCATGTTCCCGTAGATGTTGGAGCGGTAGAAAGGGTTGAGCTGCTCCTTGCCCTCGACGCCGTTCTTGATCTGCGTCCAGCCAATGATCTGGTTGTCCTTGATGCCGCCGAGAGTGGCGAACTCCTTCTCCTGGGGGTACGGGTTGTACTTGCCGAGGGTGGCCTGGCAGTCGATCATGTTGGGAGCGGAGTGGATGCGGTAGATGTAGCCGTTGTTGCCGAGAAACTGGCGGACCCAGGTGCGGGCGAGGTTTCTGTCAGAGGTGGTCGAGACGTAACCGTCTTCGTCCTTGCTGAAACCGTTGTCGGCGCCGTTGACGTGGTTCCAGAGACTTGTGTCGGGCGACACGACGCCAATATTGGATTGTCCCTTGGCTAGGAAGCCTTGCGAGGCCTGGATGGTCGAGAAGGCTCTGGATTCGGCCCTGTAGAGGTCGACGGCGGAGCCGAGAAGTGACCATAGGGAGAAAAGGGATAACCCGAACACAAACGAGTACTGCCGAGCCATTTTATGTACAGCAATGGCGGACGACAGAGAAGGGGGACGACAGATATGAAGACGATGGGGATAATGAGATGACTGCCACAAGGCCAAAAACGAGTGTTTTAAAGAGTGTGGGATTGTGACGATGAGGTTGTTCAGATGTCTACATGTAGGCGGGACAATCACCTGGACTTATTATTCTACACACTCTTCAGGCCATGCTGCCCTCGCATTCGAATCTCGGGTAGTCATTTGCTTCTCTTCCTAACTATACGCTTCTCTCACCAAACTTTGGACTGCCAAAACCCCGGGTTCGATATCCACAGTCTCACTCTCACGAAGCAATTGAATTTCATCGCCGTCTGTTTTTGGCCTAGGCATATGGCTGAATCATGAACAATTTAACTAACATCAACTTTGATTTCGAATTCCGACGCAGCCGATGGCGGTTTAGCACTTGATGACGATGTCTCTTGACTTACTTGGTATATGGATACTTGAGCCCTCCTGAGCTGGTATCTCGGTGACTAGAGGCCCGCAAGAGGTTCAGATCTCACGCGCAAATTTCTCATACAAACGATGTATCAATCCTCGATAACCCAAGCCACAGATACCTGACAAGGATTCTCTGTTTTGTTCGGCTGATAACTCAACCGCCAAGTGGATGAACATTTGACGAAGCCCTCGAGAAGTGTTGGCCAGGTCGGACAAAATGATATTCAAACTATCCTACCCGGCAAGCCGGTGCCGGAGCGGATGTACCACGACGCGAGAACGATTTACTTCGGTATCGCATGCCTCTCCGGTTGTGTGGACACAGCTACGAGTTGGAGTTCAACTAGTGTATTACCGTTTTAGGAAGTTCTCGTGATCTCGTAGTCGGTGAGGTAGATAATCACCAACGTTTTAGTGATTATGCCTTAGTCAAGACCCTTATGCCATAACCCACTAGGTATCCAGTGTATTAACCACAAAGATATAGAAACATCTGACAATCACTACTTGGGATAGGAAGTGGTCCATAATATATTCTAATCGAGTTTCAGCTAGGAAGATGGCAGTACAAATTTAAAGTTATATGCCATCCCGAAAGAGCCGAGCGGTGATCTGCGCCGGCTTCCACTGCACAGAGCCAGCCTTAAATGGGCAGAATTGTTGGTTTTATTGTTTCACATATACGGCTTAATAGCTGACCAATACCGGAAAACGTGGTAAAAAAGAATGCACCCGTGCTCCATCATCGGGCTTATAAGCTCCAACCTCCGATAATAATAGATTGCAGCAACACCGCAAGCTTCTGCCCATCACAATTCAACCTCCACCCAACTCCCAGCTTCCCAGCACAGAACAACACACCATGTTCCGATCTTTTCTCAATTCCATTTTCCCAGGCACGCAAACCCCGCCGGAGTCCACAATCGCCAATTCTGCCTCCCCCGACGAGTCAGGTCAGCGAGTGACCGGCTCGACGTGGGATGTTCACCCAATGAGCCACCCTGCAACCGCACCGTGGCATCTGAACCTGTCGGAGAGAGACACCGACAAGCTACTCCACGGGTATCAGCCCGCGGCGATGGAAGATCGGTGGATGTGCCGCTCGGATGGATCGGACGAACAGGGCAATATAGTGGTCCATGTGTACCGAAGTTGGACCGGCAACGAACAGTTTCAGATGAAGGTGACTGCTTCCAGCCTCCGGGAGACCGCACTTCGCGGGTCCGAAGCCAAGAAATCTGGTGAGAACGATGCGGAGATTACAGAGCTCACATGGAATACCGGTAGTGGCGATGCGCAAATGTCGGAGGAGGATGCGAAGAGCTTGGCGACGACGATTTGTAAAAGGGTACTGGGATGTGAGCTCGAGAAGGCTTCTTAGAAGAGAGACGAGAGAAGATGCATGTGTCGTCTGATTGCAGTGGAGTTGTCAATATAAAACTTTGTCTAGTTATCGGAAAGAATGTCACCATGCATTGCCAGCTAGTCATCGTACATCGTACATCGTACTGCAACCACACCAGAGACCGTTGGAAAGTAGCGCCAAGCAATCATGCCAACCCCCAAGTGACATCCCGTCGGGTGTTACCTCTAAAATCCGCTTCCTTCAGCCTCATATTTCGAGCGGGATACGTCGGAGAGCGAGGCTTAGACCCGTCAATGGACCAAAGTTAGAGTTCAATCAACTGCGGGTTGCTCTAGCTTAGTCTGTCCCACCTTCGGCTCCGTCATCCGGAACTCGTAATGACAGTTGACCCCGAAAGCGAACTCAATGACAGGCTTCGTGATGATATCTTTGAACTCGAAAGTATTCTGCAATGGCTATAAGTAGGTTTAACATCCGCATGACTACTCGGGCTATTACTCTCAACATCAACTCATCTGCACTCGCTACTGATCTATCACATCCTTTTCAACAATTTCAACCCATTATTATAAGGTACCGCCACCTTCCAAACGCAAAATAAGACAAAATACTAACCTGGCATGCAGATGCAGCTCTCTACTCTCATCCCAGTTGTCGCCCTCGGCATCTCTGCCGTCAGCGCCGAATACTGCACACAAGCTCTCGACCCCTACCCCCGCAAGGCCAGCACTGGCTTCCGTTTCGAGAGCGTAGATGCAAACAACTGGAAGTGGACGTCCAGAGACGTGCAGGTCGTCACCACCGTGAGCCCACAGGGCGGCAACTGCCAGATCCACCAGGGCGGCGGCGGCGGTGAATTCTCCGCCACTATCTGCATCGACGTGCGTGCCCCATTGCCTGTGTCATGTTTGAGGTGATGCTGACTTGCTGTAACAGTTCAAGGGAAACTATGCCTGCTGGGTCACGCCATCCAAGAACCAAGTGTGTGACATGGTCTTTGAGCAGGACGAAGCCCCTGTCGATGTCTGTGGCAACATCAAAAACATTTGGGGATGGGTGGCTTAGGTGAGCGTTGTGAGTTCCCAGGAGTGACATCGTTATTGACAACTGATGTTTCAGGCCATCAAGTCTTTGATCCAATGCTATGCATCAGGGAATTTGGAGGATGCTGGGTTGTTGGTAAAACTGGTGTGGAAACCATTTGCTCCATGAAATAGGTTGAGTGATGTTCGTTTTGTAACTTGCTCTTTATGCATTTGTAAGGTTTTGTTGTAGCGATCAATGTGATACTCTTCCAACAAAATTTACACGGCCAACATTTGTAGAAGCTGAGTTCGAATATGAATTTGCGTTTGAAGTTGATTAAACTTTCATAAATAGATAAAACTGCAGGAATTGAACGATGACTTACTATCCGGGCGAATGCTCCCAGCTAATTGCCTTATCTGGTATTATTTCGCCCCATTATCACGGTGTCTTGTTTCCTTTCAGTCTTCATTCTATCCTAACCGTTTCACCTATCACCACTAGTCATGACTGGACGAATAACGACACAGGTACCTTGAAAAGGGGTTATGCTGGTTTTGAATTCTACTGCGCTGTATGTTAAAGTGCAAACCTTCGGAAAATTCTGATACCTAGTGCCAGCGAGATGCTGCAATTTACGAATGCAATTCGATATTGACACGGGCAGGTTTCGGGCGAATTTCTGTGTGGTCTCCCATGTGGACTTGATTTAGGCTGCAGCTGACGTTTGGCGCCACCCGATGCAGCCTATATATTTAGCTATTCTCCTGATGTAATATGAGAAGATGAATCCTATTTGTAAAGAAGATTATACTTACATTAAGATAATACTTTATCATACCTTTTAGAACTTAGAAGATCTTCTTTAAGTTAAAAATATTCAATACAAGGATCCTCACGAGCAGAGGGGATTTGGCCAAAATCCACTCGAGAATCTGAAAGCGTGTAGTGGGCTGAACGGCGTCTTGGTCAGGGTTATTCAAACGCCGTCTCGGCGACATCGTCCGTTTGGCATTCGATACCATGGCTGAGCTGCACGGCCAGCCCGTCCTCGTCGAGCTTAACCGCCGCCAGCTCTCCGGCCCCCCTCGCGGCCCTTACCAACACGCCATCGAGCCCAAGACGCTGAACAACTACGTGGCCTCCTTCCACCGAATCTTCGCCTACATCGCGACGAACCTAGCCTGCCAAATCGAGCCAATGTTCTTGAAGCGCTAGACGCCTATCGCGCGCACATCGCGTCCCAGAGCCGGAAGAAAATGGAATTCTACGTGGATAATGCCTCGGGGCAGTTGCCACTGGACCAGGACTGGACCAGGACTGGGCAGATGAGGAGATTAACGATGCTCGTAGGGAATGTCCCGAGGAGCGATTAGGAATCGGCGAATACATGGATTGCGTCAGGTTTCCCGAGGATGTTCTGGCCCATTGGGATGACATAGCTCAGTTGAGTGGGCTGGATGGAACAATCCGCCGAGACCCGGCCAACGGCGCTGGGATCCTTGAGGCCTACGTTTCTCACATCGAGGCGGCTCTGCGAGAAAATCCGCTCGAGGACATCAGACACACAATCAAGTTTCCAGCAGAGCTCTGCGTCGTGGCCGAGGAAGTCCACGGCCTGATTGGCCCCGGGATGCCGTATCACAATCACCAGCAGCTGACCTTCTGGTCTCTGACAATGGACACGAGCCGGGTCAAGACATCTGGAGAACTGGAAGACGAGACCGGGCTGAATAGCTGGGACCCTCAAGGCTGGACGATGGGAGGCGGGTGGAACTCGGGGGACGGACAGGATGCCTTGTGCTGCGTGGTGTACTGCTGTAAGCCAGGCGAGGATGGGTGGAAATGGCGGTACGTTGTGAATTTGTGAGAGAGGGGGGATGCATGTCTTTGAGAGCATTCCCGAATTTCGTGGATGGTACGCACACTTTCGCGAGGATCACTTGGAGAGGTTGGCGGCTGAGAACCGGATAGTCAGGCTGTTTGATTGACAGACAAGTGTCACTTTACGGTCATGTTCAGTATTCTGTCTTAGACCATGCTGAGAACGAGGGCGTTGTGATTGGGTACATTATCCCTTGATGTTCATATGCAGTTGGCCGGACCTCTCCCTGTTGGCCCATCTAATACGCCCCCAAGTGACACCACCATATGTATCTGATGGAAACACCGCTCCGTCAGCGGCTGACGGCGGAGAGCCTTATCTTTCTTGTCCCGCGGCACAAAATTTCTCACAAGAACACATCCAACATTTCTTTAAGCAACGCGACGAGACTGCGCCTTACACCTCGACCCCGAACGTGATCCACTTCTCGGACTTGAACTGGGGTCCAGGACGCCCGGTCAGGGGATCACCAACACGCTGCGGCGTAACCAACACAACGTAGCATTTCTCCTGCTGAAGATTTCCTTTCCGAGAAATCTGGTGCCTTGCCTCATCTCGCTGCTGCATCTCAACCGCGCCGCATCTGGCAGCTGAACATAGGCGAGGCCGTCTGTCCTATCCACCTCGTCTTGAGATCTCGAAGCCCCCGACTTAAAAAGGGGAACGTCCGTCTCGATATTCAATTCGGTAAGCCCTCAACAAAAACCCCTCTCACGATGCTCTCTCCCACCTTCCTTCCACCCCTCGCTCTAGCCCTGGCATCCGCGGCATGGGTTCACGCAGGCACGACAGCCTCATGCAAGTCTTTCCCAGGCAGCGCTAACTGGCCGTCCACAGAACCCTGGGTCGCGCTCAATGAGTCTCTTGGAGGCCGACTGCGGCAGCCGGCTGCTCCAGGAGCTGTCTGCCATCCCGGAGAACCGTCCTACGACGCGGGCCGGTGCGCCGCCGTGCAGGCCGGATGGAGCAAGTCCGACTTCCACAAGGCCGACCCCGTCTCCGTCATGTGGGACAACTGGAGCAATGACACCTGCCTCCCTGACGCGGCTTATCTGTGTCGCGCTGACGGATACTCTGCGTTCGTCGTGAACGCGACCACGCCGGAGCATGTCAAGTTTATGGTGTTGACTTTGGTGCGTTTGTACCCGTCTTCTCGTCATGATGGACCGGTTGTTTAACGAGTGTAGCGCGGGAGAAAAATGTGAGGTTGATCATCAAAAGTACGGGGCACGACTACCTAGGGCGCTCTTTTGCCCCGGGCTCTCTGTCCATTTGGGTGCACCACATGCAAGATGTGCAGTACCACGGCGCTGGGTTCCAGCTTGCCGGCAGCGATATCACCATCGAGGGGAACGCCGTCACCGTCGGGGGCGGCACCGAGCTGTACAACGCACAGAAGGCCCTGGCCGAGTATGGGCAGGCCATCGTCGGCGGCGGGTGTGGGACGGTGGGAGTCGGCGGGTTCACCCCCGGAGGCGGCCACTCGCTGCTGGGACCGCGGTACGGCATGGCGGCGGACAACGTGCTGCAGATGGAGATCGTCACGCCCAAGGGCGAGATCATGACGATCAATGAAGCGCAGAACACTGATCTCTTCTGGGCTATGCGCGGTGTAAGAGCGCACAGAATCTGAAATCCATGTAGACTTCTTGATGATAACACGAGATTAGGGCGGCCCTGGCACGTTCGGCGTCATCACCTCCATCACCTTCTTAAAGCACCTATCACCTGCGATCACCCACACCTTCTGGGCCATCAGAACTGAGCCCGACGCTTCCTACCTCCCAGCTCCCACCGCATACGTCCTCTCCCAGATGCCCGCGCTCGAGCGCGCCGGCATGTCCATGTACTGCACCTCCTCGCGCATGCTCATGGACAACCCCTTCCCGGTACAAAGCCTGCCGGCGCAGATCGCGGGCGTGATGGGCGTGGCCCTTCTACAGGACCAGGTCGACCCCGAGGCGATGCGGGAGCTCTGGCAGCCCATCAACGCAACCATCGCCGCGCGCTGGCCCGAGGCCATGTTCGTGCTGCAGACGGAGCATTTTGCCTCGTGGTTCGACTGGTTCGACAAGTACCGCGACGCGCGACCTGTCGGGTACCACCTCATCTTCGCATCGCGGCTGCTCGACGAGGCGGCTCTGACTGAGGACGTGGACGCGCTGGCGGCGGCGGTTGGGACGGCCACGGAGAGGGTGGGACGCGTGACGGCGTTTCTGGTGTCGGGGAGGGGGGTGCACGAGGCGGTGCCGCGGGGGGGCGGGAATGCGGTGCATCCGGCTTGGAGGAGGGCGTATATCCACGCGAGTGGGTTTTCGAATCTGCACGGGGTGGGATGTGATGAAAACTAGTGAAGTGTGCACAGTGGCGACGGCTCAGTTCCCTGCTATGAATGCCACGGCTAAACGGGAGGCAATTGAGCTTGTTGATGTGGCGGCGGAGGGGTTGCGGCGGAGGGGTTGCGGCGGTTGGCTCCTGATATGGGGTCTTACATTAACGAGGCGAGTGATCCGTTCGAGCTGGAGAGTTGGTCGCTAACTGGGACGCAGGGCTCTGTGTATGAAAAGGACTGGCAGCAGGCCTACTGGGGAGCCAACTACGGGCGATTACTCAGTATCAAGAAGACCGTTGACCCGGACGACGTGTTCTGGTGCGAGCCGTGCGTTGGTCACGAGAGATGGGAGGTGGTGGATGAAGGACGGCTTTGCCGGGTCTGAGTTGAATCATACGATGACAGAGAAGCTGTGAAAAACGAATTATATCGATTAACTATGATTAGATCAAACACTATTTCGGTGCTCGCCACTTAAGCCTTCGTCGTGACATTCATGTTCTTCACCCACGGCTTCCAGACATCCTCAATGGTGCCCGGGTCATTCCACCCGTTCCACTCATAGTTGCCCAGCGCCCAGCCGTCAAAGACACCCTGCGCGCCGGAGCGGATACGGTAGCTGCCCGCCAGCCCCCACATCATCCAGCTGATCTTGTTCTTGACGGTGAACTCGCGCAGGCAGACCTGCAGAGTGTCGTTGCGCATCGTGTCGTCCTGCGCGTTGCCGAACTCGGAGAGGATGACGGGCGTCAGACGGCTCGCCTTCGGGCAGTCGCCCGTAACATTGCACGCGGCCGGCTTGTCGATCCCCAGCGCGTTGAACCCGGAGCGGTAAAACCCGGCCTCGATGATGGGGCAGGTGCCCGTGTCGACGTCCTCGCTCATCTTGTACAGGTGCAGCTCCCAGACGAGCTTGTCGGCCCAGGCGTGCGCGTCGATGTCGAAGACCTTGGGCTCGCGGCGCGCGGCGTCGCGGATGGCGGTGCACTTGTAGCACGGCGCGGTGAGGTAGTTCTTGCCGCTCGTGAGCGCGGAGAGGTCCTGGCCGTACTGCATGCCTCCCCAGAGGATGAGCACGTCCGGGTTGGCCTCGTGGATGGCGTCGGCGCCGGCGGAGAAGTTGCCGACGAGGGTGTCCCAGTTGTAGTACAGGTCGGTCCTGTTCCAGGACTCGCGGACCTCGTTGCGCAGGGACATGGAGACGATGTTGGGGTGGTCGCGGGCCCAGTTGGCGACGTAGGAGAGGCCGCGGCGCCAGTGGGTGGTGTTGAAGTAGACGTCTTCGAACCAGCCGTTGCCGTCGGTGTGGGAGCAGCACCACATGGCCTTGCTGACGTGGACGTCCGGGGAGATGAAGATGCCGCGGTCGAGGGCGGCCTTGGCGATGTCGGACCAGATCTCGAAGCGGGTGGTCTCGCGCGTCCAGGTCGGGTTCTGCTTGATGATCTCGTTGGTGACCTTGGTGCCGTTGACGTAGCCGAGGGCGTTGATCATGGCGACCTCGAGCGGGACGTCTTCGCCTTCGCGGTCGTAGATTTGGTCCACCATCTCAATGGCGTAGCCCCTGGTGAAGGGTGGGTTAGTTGCGTGACCACCGTGAAGGAAGCATGCAGCAAGGACTTACATTCGGATGTAGTTGAAGCCAATGCTGGCCACGCTGTCCAGGATCTTGTCGACCGAGGACCATTCCAGGCCCTCGGGGACCATGGTCTCGCCGCTCATGGGCCAGTTAACGCCGGCCCACGTGATGACCTCGCCGCGGCTGTTGACGATGTCGCGGCCTCGGGTGCTGAAGGGGCCATACGGCCAGGCGTTGCTGGAGTCATTGGTCGCCTGTCTGACGGATTGTCTTTGGGCAGTGTACCGCCCCATGACGGGGGTCTTCATGTACTGACCGCAGGCCGACGACACAAGGGTCGCGGCGGCGATCGCGAGGGCCGTCACCTTCATTATGGAAACAAAGTTGCGCCAACGACCAAGTGTAGAAGCTGCAATGGAACGACGAACGTTGCGTCGAGGGAGGGCGAAAAGGACGCCGGCGTCCTTTTTAAGGCCACTGCCCGCGGCGGCACCCTTATGAGCCGCTGCCATTTCCTGTCCTCGGTGGATTGGCCGGCGAGGTGTCCGTATCCGTGGAGTCGGTCAGTCTAGTTGGCTGGGTCGGCTCCGCAATCCCCGCATACGCTGCTTTCTGCCCCTTCCAGCGGGAATTAGCATCGTCATACTCTCGCGAACCTGTCTGGTCATGAGGGTTGGTTTGGCTGCGTACCACGCCGGTGGATGGGGTTGGTTTTTGCCGGAGCAGTGGGCGATCAAGGTTTTGGGGCCGGGAGAGCAGGGAGGCCCTTGTCGCGGGGAAGGTTTGTTGGAGAATCCTGGTGACGGCATTGGACCGCTTGAACGAGTGGAGAGCTCGGGAGCCGGGCTACCCCGCATGGCAAAGTGCGGAGGCGGTGGAGAAGACAAACAAAAGGAAATGAAAGCGGGCAGCGGCACAATTCCCAGTCAACCAGTCCACTGGCTTGCCGAGCAACCCGTCTCCGGGGGCGGGGGCACCATGGCTCGGAGCCGGTCCGAATCGGATGGGTGCTCCGTATGATGCCTGGCACCTTTGGTAGTCTGATTTCCCACATGTTGATAAATCATGTGATGACGTCGTCAGCCAAGCTGTGCGAGGAGCTCAGGTGAAAATACTAGTAATACGGTCAAGGAGGCCAGTGATGGCAATGTGTTAGATGGCTGACGACGGGTACGAGTATCAACAAGAACGGGACGAAAAGAGTGATGAGAATGATGAGGATGATAAGAACGATGGAGACGATAGGGATGATCCAGAAGACAGGAACGACAGAGCTGACATAAGTAAGAATAGCTTCAGCCATCTCTCTCACAGATAGTTGTAGGTGAGAGCTTTCAGCTAAGCTAAACAGAATTACAGCATAGCAGCCTCTCAGCCCAAAATCCATATCTCTTCTCTGGCGCTGAAGTTGTCCATCATTCGCAGTGAACTTCATAAGTCCAGGCCATCGCAAAATACCCCAACAACACCCCAAAACGATGTAAAAAGAGAGATCGCGACTGGGGCATGAGTCGAACACGCGACCTGCGCCTGGAAGATATGGAATAGTGCGCCGCTCTACCACCTGAGCTACCCAGCCGTTGCTTCCTTGTTGAATTATTACTCTCTCGTCTTGATCTTAAGTCGAGAGGCGATGCGGGCTGACAGTGGTCGTGGTTGCCTGGAGGGAAAGATGGGGCCGAGCGACCTGGTCTGACGGAATCTTCTAGATCATCGCGCGCCTTTCTGGATGACAACTTCAGGGGTATGAACAGTAATCACGCCAAATCTTGCAACAGCAGTGACTATTGGAAGGCAGTTTCGGTGGCATCCGTAAAGCTCGAAAGACACACTCAGTGGGCACCGAATCTGATATGTGCATTTGAAATATATTAACCAAAGAAAGTAAAAAAGCGTCTACTACTTCTTCAAGCTCTTCTCCGGGTCCTTCTCGTACCTATTGCACCACTTCCTCCACTCCTTCGCGCCCTTGTGCATCACCACCTTCAAGTCGTCCTTGACGTCGTTGACCTCCCACGCCTCGTCCTCCCAGTTCTTCTGCCCGCCGGTCCGCGAGGGCGACCAGCCGATGGCCTCCAAGCACTCACTGTTTTTATCAAGTCAGCAGGTGTTCATAATTACACCGAAGAGACAGATTAGGGGAGGCAAGGACTTACACTTCAGTCGGTGCGTGGCTGTACCGTGGGAACAACCGCGAGTCGACGCGGTGGCACTCGGCGTACAGGTAGCTGGAGAGCACATCGATGCGGTGCGCGGGCTTGAACGTGATCTTCAGCTTGTTCTCCTTCTCCAGCTCCTTTTCAGACTTTTCGGGGTCGATAGTCTCGGGATCCTGGGACGTCGACGCGATGCGCTTCGTCACGGAGCGGGCGGTCTTGGTGCCCTTGATGGTGAAGTACGCCCACACAGCTGTTCTTCACGTTAGCATGGACGGACAGATTACCAATAGTGACAAGATAAACTGACCATTGACCTCGAAGAGCCCGCTGATGGCAATCATGACGAGGTCGATCGCCAACGAGACGGGGAGCAGGCCCGTCGCGATGATGGCGTCCCGCTGCGCCTTGGACTTTGTCCGCAGCATCGTGTTGACAAACTCCTCCCGCATCTGCTCCGGCGTCATGTTCATCGACGGCGGGTAGACGAAGACGATCTCCTCCACGCCGACCGTCTTCTTGGTCTCGTGGGAGCCGTGCGCCGGGTCGTCGTCCTGGACGTCCTCCTCCTTGATGTCCTCGGAGAATTTGCCGCCGCCCTTTTCATCGCGCGCCTTCTCCTCGCTGAACTTCTCCTCAAACGGGTTCTCCTCCCTTGCCTTCTCCTCGGACCCGGCATCCCTGGCCTTGTCATATACGCCGGCCTCCTTCGCCTTCTCGTCAGCAGCCCTCGTCGCCTCGTCAGCGGGCTTGCCACTCTCCTCAGCCTTCTCGTCAACATCCACGCTGTCCTTCCCCTTGACGTCTCCATCTTTACCATCCTTCGACTTGTTCCTCCTCCCCTTGCCCTTCAACGACAACTTGCGCGCAAGATTCGACGTCGACGACGACGAAGCCGGCGCCGGCGGAGGCGTCACGCGCGCGAGGAAGTCAAGGTTACTCGTCGTCGTATACTGCATCGCCTTGTCCACCCCCCTCGTGCACTTGGCCTTGAACCCCGCCCAGCTCGTCGTCTTGGCGTCGCTCTGCTTCGCCTGTCGCACCTCCGCCTGCCACTTGCGCTGCACCTTGTGCGTGACACCCTCCTTCACCCCCTCGGGCGGCGCCTGCAGCGGCGGCGGCGGCGGCGTGTACACCAGGAACCGCGTCGGCATGCCGCCCTTCTCAGCGGGCGGCGGCGGCCCCCGCGCGCCCAGCCACGGCTTCGGGAACGGCACCAGGTACGCGATCAGCTTGTGCGGGTCGCGCGAGTAGTGCACCGGGTTGTTGGGGTCGTCGGCGCCAAAGTCGGAGCCCTGGCGCCGCGGCGGCGCGATGAAGCCCTCTGTGGATGGTGTCCTGGTGAACGGCGCTGGTTCTTGTTGCTGCTTGAGCATGGCTGCTACGGCGTCCGGGTGCGGCCGCGCGGGCAGCGGCGGGGCCGGGCCGCCATGCTCTTCCTCGTGCTGCAGGCGCATGGCGAGCGCGCGGTCTTCGTCTTCAGGGGACATTGGATGAGACGGCTGTTGCGGTGGTAGTGGCCCGCTGCTTCCCCAGCCGGACGAGCCCTGTGATGGGCGCTGGGGCAGCGCGGGTCGGTTGTGGTTTCCCTCTTCCTCTTCCTGGAGTGCTAATGCCATTGCGTAGTCGCGGTCCTCTTGCTCCTGGATGGAGGGATCAGACGCGTGTGCTTGGGCATAGTAGTCCGCGACCTCCGGCTCATGAGAAGGCCTGGGACCGGGCAGGGGGGGACGATCCTCGGGGATGGGGGCGGGAGCTGGAGGTTCTGGCGACTTGCCCTTGTCGTCGGGGATGCGGTGACCATCTGGTACGCTGTATGTGTAGCCGGTGTCGTTGTGATGTACGACGGGCTCGGGCGCCTTGCCCTTGTCTTCTGCGGTGGGATATCCATTGGGGGGCTGTGAGTAGCCGGTGTCATGATGCAGCACGGCAGGCTCGGACATGGGTGATACGTAATAGTTGTCCTGCGCCGGCTGATGTTGCGGCTGCTGCGATGAAGACGCCATTTCGTCGACTGTCACCCTGGATTCGACAGATGACGGCGGCGATGGGCTCCTTTTGCTGGGAGGATCGTAAATGTCGTCAGCGGTGTTGCTGGTCTCTGCTGGGGGTCCGTAGATGTCGACCCGAGGTTTACTTGGGGGGTCGTAAATGTTGTCCTCCTCATCCTCCTCCTCCTCCGGGACGGCGTCGGCCGCATGTTTCGTCCTATTGGGGTCCTTATAAGACCACTGCGAGCGCACGCTATTGGAGCGATAGGTCGTGGGCGTGGCGGGTATAATGTTCACCGCAGGGACTCCGCTGCCTGATGGGACGGTGGGTGACTCATTGTTGAGGTCATCGTACCAGCGGTTGTTGCTGTGAGTTTGCTGGTCGTACTCATGCTGTCCCTGAGCTTGTTGTGAGCTCGGCTGCTTGGATGATGGGAAGAAGAGCTCCTGCTCCGCGATGGAGCTTGGTGTATGGCGCTGCTGGGTAGTGTCCATCTTGGCGATGCAAGCTTTACTGCAGGTTTTCCAAGACACTATGTTTCCTGTTTGGTTTGTAGTCCTCGATGGAGAGAAGAGAGTGAGGAAACCAGGCGGGCTATACGGATACAAGCCAGTTCACTCAAGTCAGCGCAAACCTTAAATTTGGAGCTCGTTTGGTTCTTCAGCAGTTTGAGGCGACAAAAACCGCCTTGGAACGCGCAACCCCGGTGCGGCGTTGGAAGGGAATGACGTGATGTCACCGAAGGAGGGTGTGGCGCAGCCCGAATCGGCTTGTGGCTCTGGCAGTCTGGCGCGGCGCAGCTCACTCAGTCCTTGTACGGGATCTCCGTGATGGACAGGGGTGGTTTTTGGCGATCCTGGCATTGGGCAAACTGTGGCTAGAGCTCGGTTTCAAGTCCGAGGGGTTTCGGTGCGGCGGTGAGTGTCTGTTGGGCGATCGGCGAACGCATAGCGAAGGCATCCTGGGAATAACAGCAAGACTTGGATCTCTAGACGGTCACTTCTCCCTACTATGAGGCGGCGCGCTGTTCTTCTCGCCCCGAACATTGCCGTTGGCGAAAGCTACGGTACCCCCGATTAAGCTGCTGGATCGTGCGGGTGTTGTGTTGCACAGGAAAGATTCTACTGCATTCTGGTGGATGGTCGCTTTGGGGGCTGGATGTGACCTGCCTACCTTACCATGAAGCACCTATACGCGCACTCATCCAGCACCGTTTACTGATCACGATCAGGAATGAGTATATATAGCGATTACTGCTGTTCCTCCAGAAGGGGCCAAGGTCTTGGACAGTTTCGCGTACGTCGCGATACCACGGCTGGGGGCATCGGGAAAAGTCGGAGGAAGCCAAACAGATGTCACCATGGGTATGCGACATGGAGAACGGGTCGGATTCTAGGCGAGAGTGTTATTGAGCATTGCATCCCCGCGGGGGAGCCAAGCAATGGAGAGGAACCCGAAAGAAGGGTCGAAGTCGCTAGCTTGGGGATCGTGATTTGACGTTCGCAAAATAGCCGTCTATTTCGAGAAGGCCAAGGCATTCTCAAAATAAGAATGGACGGAGAGCGAAGAGATGATGCTACAATGCTGAACACTGAATTCGACACACGGCGGCTCCTGTCACTAGAGTGGTGATTCGCAGCTCGGCTTTGACGATGGAAAGGCCAGAAGTGAGGCCAGATGAGACCCGGCGTCCACGATCAATCGCTTCAACTACACAATCGAACAGACCAAATTTAGCACCTTTCTCAACATTTCACTTTGTTCATCGTAGCGGCTCGTGTCAGTCTCTCTCTTCTCCACATACCAAAGTCCCGAGCGCACCTCAGCTTTTTTTCAGCCAAAGTCGGCGGCGCAGCATGCCAGAAAAGAATTGTTCGCTTCCTGCCAGGCTGCCGCAAGCCGAGGCGCACCGCAGCGCAGTCAGTTACTGCCATTTTTACTTTCTGTGCCCTTTCAGCTGGTCTACGGCATAGACGTGGTGCCACATTAGCCGTGCGCTCGGTCAACTGAAGTTTTGCATACGTCGAGAATGAAAGTGGGAGAAGAGACGAATCCGTGGCGAACGAGCGTGCGTCTGTCTGTCTCCGTCGTCAGCTGTCAGCGAAGGAAAGCAGCATCGTGCAAAAGTGAGTGAATGGTTGGCAGAATGTTCCGCGGGAGAATGATCGGTCGGTGGCAGCAAAGGTCCCTTCCCGGGCGGTGGGTGTTTGGGAGTGGGATAAATTTAGCTGAGTCAGCCCCGATTTCGACCGGCCACTTGTGAGACCCACCTCGGCACTCCGAGCTCTCCACCGACGGGCACAGGCACAGGCACCTTTCACCCGCGAATAGCTTCAACTGGCCCTGTTCACCTGCGTCTCTTGCAACCCGTCAGTGCTCTTGTCTCAAGACTACGTAGCCCTGGTTGCTGGGTTACTTCGGACCAGACTTGGCTTTTGTGAAGTGTGGGCCCTCGGCTCAACAATCACAATATTTCTCTAATCCATGAGATTGCTCTCTGTCTGTCAAGTGTTTCTCCTCATCTTCTTCGTGCAAGTCCAAGAACTGGTCACACGGCCTCTGCAGGCTTGGCGTCGCTCGTGTTGCGGCTCTTCGCTCGCAGGCGACCTTCCTAACAGACGAAAGTGTGAAGCCTGTTTGCCTCTCAAAATAGCTGACTTTCGTCTGAGATAGCCCCCACTCCGCATGGATGCGTTTCCAGTGTCCCACTTCCTCTCTCTGAGGCATGTTTCAAAATGATATCCCGCGCCGCTATTCGTCGATCTCCCGCCCTGGCAAACCCGCCCAGGAATCTCACTGCCAGCTTGCCCTTTCCATCCCACGCCCTGATTCGTCCGCCGTGTTTTGGGACTGCCAGCGCCAACGCAAGAGCCTCTCTCTGATGTTTGTCCGTATCAAACCGCAGCTTGACGAATCCCAAGGCTGATGATGAATTGGGGGTCCATGTCTTTCTCTCTGTGAATCCACAGTCCACCTCTCCCGTACGGGCCTGTCGTATTCCCACTTCTTTTCCCCCTCTCACCCCTCGGGACCGTAGCACCCCGAGCCAAGCCAAGCCCAGACTGCCTGTCAAACCCCCCCGACGAGAAAGATGACGGGAGCCCAGGCCCGGAGTCCCACGTCCAGATCTGGGTTGTAGCAGGAGACTTGCATCAAACAAGCAACGCACCCCATCGCAGTATTCGTGCCCACCGGCGCTTATTTTGGTAGTCGTGCTGCAGGATATCCCGTCTGAGCTTGGCAAGTGTCAAGGGCATGGCTCTTCACCCCGGACCCTCAGACCCGCGCGTCCGGTTGTCATTATAAGTATATCTGACGGCTGCCTTCCCGTGCTATCGACCATGACGACCCTCTAAACTCTGTTTCTTTTTGTCTTTATATCTCCGAGTGTGTGTGGTGCGTGTCTCCGCAACTCTCTTTTCTTTTCAACCCGCCAGGCTGGTTCTCGTCCTTGCCCGACAGCCGCTATGCAGTTGAAGGGATTTTTTCCTCTGGCCTTTGCTGCACTGGCGGCGGCGGCTGAGCCGCTGGCCGCCGTGCTAAAGACTCACAATGGAACTCTGAGTACGATGAACTGTGAGTAGTAGTTATCCCGCATCGTAGGGGGGGAATGGGCCTCACTTACACGAACCGAAATCCAGCTCTGCTCGCCATGGTCCCCGTAGTCAGCGAGTCCCTCTCCACCTCCAAAGACTTCACCATCCTCGCGCCCTCGAACAACGCCTTCGCCAAGGCCATGCAGGCCGACCCCACGCTCGCCCAGAAGATGACCAACGTCACCTGGGTCACAGACCTGCTCATGTACCACGTCGTCGCCGGCAAGACCACCTCGGCCGCCTTCTCCTCGAAGCCCAAGTTCGCCAACACCATGTTCGAGACGCCCTTCGCCAACGTCACGGGCACGCAAAAAGTCGAGCTCAACAAGATGGCCGGCAAGTCCGTCGTCTACAGCGGCTTCAAGCAGATGAGCATCGTCGAGACGCCCGACATCACCTTCAACGGCGGCGTGCTGCACGTCATGGGCTCCGTGCTGACGTTCCCCGGGACGCCCGCCGAGACGGCGATGAACACGGGCCTGACGAGCATGGCGGGCGCGCTGATGAAGGCGGGCTTGGTGGACGGGGTGGATAGTCTGCAGGCTGCGACTGTGTTTGCGCCGACGAATGCGGCGTTCCAGGCTATTGGGGCGACTGTCACGTCGATGCAGCCGGCGGATCTTGCAAAGGTGCTGCAGTACCACGTCGTTCAGAACCAGGTTCGCTTCAGCACCGGAATTACGACCAAGATGGGGTTCAAGAGCTTGATGGGGGAAAAGGTTACGCTCAGGAAGGAGGAGGGTACGGTGTATGCCAACTCGGCCAAGGTGTCGGTTGCCAACATCATCACCAGCGATGGCGTCATGCACGTCATTGACAAGTAAGGATGATTTCTCACCCTCAATCTCTCCAGATCTTTGACTAACGTTATGACAGCGTCCTCAACCCCGCCTTGCCGAAGCTCACCCCCTCCAAGTCCGCCGCGACCTCCCCCCTCGCCTTCAACGGAGCCGTCGCTGCCGCCAACGCCCCGTTCGCCGACACGGTAAAGCCGACCGCCAACTTCGTCCTCGCCGTTGAATCGAGCGCGATCAACGTCAAGGTCAACTTTGTTCATGGCGTGCTTGGGTTCCTCGGATGCCTGGCGGTGGTCATGTTGTAAAGCGCAATGGCGGCAGGGTCTTCTTCTGTCACGTACAAATCTCATTCCATTCTTTGGGAGCTTCAAGCGAGCATCTTACAATACCAGAGACTTATTACTCAGATACTACTTTTTAATTGGAGCGGACTTTTATTACTTTGCCATACTGTAGACACCCGGCGCTCCGGCATGGTCACGGATGTGATCATACGCTCCGAGGCTGCTGTTCGTTCTCACAAGCGACCGATGAGCTTGTGAAGGCAAATCTCTCCGCCCAGCGATATACGTACTTTAAACCTGGTTCCATATCAATTGTGTCCTCAATAGTTTCATCCGCATCATCTGTAGTCGAACCGCGTTCAACTGAAGCATAGATGTACTGTCCCGATTCATCAATAGGAACAGCAGCTGTCTGCTGACTGGGGATTGCGAAGTTCACGAGAGTTTGTCGCATCTCCTGTACATCGATATCTCCAGTTCCCATCCTCAGGTTGAGGATATCCAGAACCAGCTGGTGCTCTCTGTACCCGACAATGGTGTATTGCAGATCGCACGGATTGATCGGAGTATCGTCGTAGTGGAAGCGACTACTAAATAAGAACATGAATTCCCCGGACCGGCCATCATCATACCCGGCCAGCGTAGGGGTCTTCATTTCCATGAGCAATGATCCGTATTCCTCCTTGTCACAGCTCGTCATGAATGAGTTTTTCGCGTCGTTCCATTTATCTGGCGGCCACGCTTTGACAACTCTGCCGCCTTTTTGGGGGAACAGAAACTTGAACGGGTTGAAGTATTCGCGGACCAAATCTCTAGGCGGCATGTCTGTCGCGATGTACGCGCCCGGGCAGCGGATCAGGCGCATCATGCGCGCTCTCGGTATCCTCACGAGCTTGTCGATATTTGTTCTCGCGAATCTGCCCGGGTAGGTCTTTTTCAGTGCGACGCCAAGCGCGTACTTATCGTGCCCCTTTGCGACCCGGGAGTCTTTGCGAATCGGGAGTACGTAGCTCCTGCTTAACGCACCGTTCTGGCCAATGCGTACGAGGCACAGTTCGAGGGTTAACTTTACCCCAGCATTAGTGATGCTAACCTCGTTCCCTTGAGACTCAACCAAACTCGTGGCGAGTATCGGGTGAAACTCTCCGGGCGCATTGGCGAACGCACCGCAAGGACCGTCTGCATCAGGACGCGATAGTTGATTATCGGGGACAGGTCTAGTCCAGGCGAAGATTGACACATCATATCCGGTTCGTATGATTTCTTCCTGGAGCCGACGGAACGCCTTCGCCCCCTCGCCATAGAGCATGGGCATGTTGATGTCAGAAGACAGTAGGCCCTGTCCTCCTCTCTCGTGGTGTCGCGGCCAGCAGCCCACGACATGCGCTCTGCAATGGAGTATTTTGCCGGGACATAAGATTCTATGGCAGGCCAAGAGATACCCGTGACGTCTGAGAGCACTTTGTTCCATCCTGTCTTGTTGCCGACGTGGCGCCAGTCGTGTTGATAGAAGAGCACAGTTTCCGGCGCGATGAGTTCCTGCAAGGTCCAGCCCCTTGAAAACCAACGACATCTGCGCAATAAGGATCCCAAGTCCGCCACGGTGAGCGCTGTTGCCGGGAGGCGGAGGTCTGACAGGTAGACGTAGCATACTTTGGCATTTTGGTACCACTTGTACATCGTGTTGATGGCCTCCGAAAGCTCTGCACTGTTGGTTTTGTCGATGCAGCAGGTATCGACCCAGGCGTACTTGATGCCTTCGCGGGCCGCCACCCGGCATGTCTTACGTATTTTGCGGAAACCCTTCATGCTGTCGCGTGTGGGTCTGTCCCAATCCTGGAGAGTGACTTCCTCGTCTTCCCAGGTGTGTGAGAGGATTGCGTAAGGCGGTATATCTCGGCCGTAATATATTTCCATGGCAAGGGTCTTTGTTTCTATCAGACGCATGACGGGTGGTTCGTTGATTGCGAAGTATGTAGAACGAGATTGAAGCTTTCGTGATGCACGAATGCTGGTTTTTCTCGGGTCTCCCAGTTCCTGATCTCCTACGCTCGTTCGGGCAGCCTGACAATGTCGTATGAGTTTGACACACTCATCCGTGGAATATTTGAGTTCTGCCGGTACGCGTGAGGTTGCAAACGAATCTGATAGGTAGCCTGCGCTGCTCTCTTCGGACACCTGCTGACTTGACTGTGATATCCACTGTTGGTGTGGGTGAGGCGCCGGGAGGTCGGTGAAGGTCCAGATGGAGGTAGTGACAGGCAGAGAGCGGCCGCAAGATTGTCGACTTCGAGCGCACTCTGTTAATGAATTCAGTGGTTTGAGGAAATTGACCCCGAACGTTTCTTAGCTACAAGTTAGGCGGTGGGAGCTCGACGAACATTGGCAGTCGTTAAGTAGCGCTGGGGAGAGGAAGTGGACCATGGAATACTGAAGTGGAAAAAACAAATGCAGAGACACGTGTCCGAGCGACATGGTCTCTGCAAATAAGACACTGATCAGGACAGTGGCAGCTTTCATTCATTGTTTCACGCAGCTTGGGGGTCAGAGGCGAAGTCATGAAATGCAGCCTGGTGCGGCGCAGCCCGACGAGAGAGACATCCGCAATTTCCAATCTGACCATGAAAAACTCGCCGAAGCAGCAGCTCCAACTGTCAGCAGTTATACTTGCGAATCTAGGCCCGCTGCACTCAAAGACAAGTAGGAAATGCCAAAATGCCAAAAAGAGGTGAATGACAACAACTTGACCGCAGAGCTTAAACCCTAGCAACTGCCTGCATTTATTTACTTCAACTCACAGCCCAGCCAATATTTGCAAAAATCAAAGGCCTGCTTCTTCGCCCCATCTTCTGTGTACGGTCGGCATATGTCTGGCGCAGTTTCCCAAGTAATCTCCGTGACTCTCGCGTTCTGATTCTCCCCCTCACGCTCAACCTTTGCTTCGGTAGCAGAGGGAGTTCCACTCGTACGAAACCTAGGAGCCGTAACCTGAAGACGTATTATCTCATGCCCAGTCCAACTCCGGTACGCGTGGAAAACAATGTTCCCCATCTCGTCTGGTCCATCCGCCCGAAGCGCCCAGCGGTCTTCCATACGTTCGGGGTCGTAGCCTTCCAGAATTCTAACGACGTCTTTATTGGATAGCGCGAGATCCCACTTTGCGGTTTGGGAGTTTTCGATTGGACAAAAAACGTCATCTTCTGAAAGCGTGAGGCCGTACTTTTCATAGCCTACTTCAGCGTTTAATTCATCCCTCGTTTCAGTACTTAGTTCCATGATCCGTTTGGGTCTCTTTTTGAAGCTTGGTATGGAGGTCGATGTGGAGGTCGATGCACTATCGCGTTGAGAAAGACGCTTTGTTTGATGGTAACGAGCTCGAGGCGTGATGAAGGGGCGGTGGCGAGCCTGAGCAGTGGTTGAGGAGCGTTCGGCAGCCGAGAGACCGGACTTGAGAAGTCGTCTGAACATCGTGCGCTTCGATTCCTCTCTTCTCGTCTTCTCGGTGTTTCTTTCTTCCTTCCTCGTTTGTCTTCCTCTCTGTATCTTGTTGTACGGTATCCTTGTCGTGGTAGTTAGTTGTGACCGCAGTGACGTTGATGCAATAGATTGTGAGATAACGTTGACAGTATAGGCGACAATTCTTGCGTATATCTGCAGGCTGCCAGTTTGTTTAACGAGGGAGAGTGTGTTGATTTGGAATTGAGGATGGGAAAAGTTTGGGATGGAGCGCTTGGTATCAAGGCCTCTGACATGTATGGCTACGATAAACTTTACCGTGAAGACTTTTTCAAAAGTAGCTGAGAACCTCGCTGACCACGGAAGTCAGCGTAAGCAGTAGAAGAAACATGTCTCACTGAACATGGCACCGACTGCAGTGCTCATCACCCTGCAATTTCAGCATAGGTACATAACTTCCCAGGGACGACAGAGACGACAGAGATGACGGAGACGACAGCGGCAACAGCGACAACAAAGACGATAGAAACGATAGAAACGATAGAGACAACAGGGACGATAAGGATAAAAGAAATAATAGTGATAATACGAATAGATCTTACAAAAGAGATAACAATAATAGAGATAAAACAGCAGTCTTCCTGGATATCTAGAAGCATTTCTACATACTGACTTTCCGTAATGCTTTTGAACTCTTCACGTATAAACTAAGTCATTTCTATCGCAGATGCAACGAATCATTGCTACCAGACGAAGTGAAAAACACAAAATTCTCCATGGGGAATCTTACAAAACCTCTTAAAAGCCAACTCCAACCGTGATCTAGACAATTCGCCATGCAACACCAGAGCATCCATCCTTCACCACCCCCTTACTCGCCCCTCGCTTACTTCGGCTGGCTCGGGTCAACATACCCAGAGCCGATCCTGCACACCTTATCGACCGCGCTGTTCGCGCACGGGAACGTGTCCGGGCACGTGTTGAAGACGTAAAAGTCCGTCTTGCAGCACTCGGAGATGCTGTAGCAGCTGTCCGTGGGGATGTTGCAGACGCCACCCTGTGTTACGTTAGCAAGAAAAGCTTCCGGGGCGGGTGCATCACGAGAGACAGAGAGCGTGAGAGAGAGACAAGGGGAGGGGTTGGCTCATTGAACGTAAACGTACCTCGTCGATACGAAAATCAAACTGCGAGTCGCAGCAAAACTTGGTCAGCCAAGTGTCCCCGCCGGAGCGGTCCGAGTTCATGCAGTAGCCCATCGAGCGCGCGGCCATCGCGCCGGCGGCGAGGGAGGCGATGGTCAGAAAGGTTGAGGGATGCATCGTGGGTTATCTTATTCGGTAATAGAAAGAACGTGGTTGCGCAGACTCAGACCGAAAGCGACAGGACAAACTTCAACCGCAAGTTGCAGAATTCGGTCTCGGATGGCGCCAACGCTGACTTCATAAAGAAAAACCAAATCCAGCGGCCGTCAGGCTGAGTCACGCAGATTAAAGATCAGCGAAGCCATATGACCACCGCAACCGCAACCGCACGATCGCCGGCCTGGCCGAAGCCTTGGCGGCTTCACACAAATGAGCTCCAGCCTCGTAGGGAGCAGAAGCCGCAATCAAACTAGGTTTCAAGGCCAGCATGTAACTTTTCCCGCGTATATTAGTCTCAATGCGGTTGGTTAGGTAAGATATTCTTAGACCCCAAGTTCTTCCCGTGCAACCAGCCGTCTGGGTTTGCCCGAGTCAGGACTACCAAAGCTCAAGACAGCTGGCAATCCGACCGCACGTAGGCAGAAAAAGTATAACTGACCTGCGCCCCTTATTTGGCACGGGTGCCGTTGCGGACTACAGCGCGTGCTCTGAGTCGACTTATCATTATGAGAATGCCGACCAGTTTCCTGTAGAGCGAATAAGCATGTCCAGTAATGGTGACAACTAGGGACGCTACGGCTAAGCTTTGCGTCTAATATACACGCGCTGAAACTCTCTGCTGGGTTACCAAGTCAACTTAGGAGCTCTTTAGAGTTTGGCTGTAGATTCCAAGCGAGATCTCGAGCAACACTCGCCTATTCGTTACCCCGCCGCTCATAACGTTGAGCAGCGAGGCTGAACAGCACGAGGCGATGGAAAGTAACGGAGTCACCCGTCCGCCGACAGACAAGTCTCTTTCGGGCTATTTCACTGGAATAATCAGTCTTGGCAAATAGATGTGACAAACCTCATCACTTCTGTTGGCCGTCGTGCAAGTGCCGCCGTCAACAACACTGAAATCGCGCAAAGGTCTTGACCATCGTCATGCTCTGAATCTGTGTAATTACTCTTTGACTCGTACCCGGTTATATACAAGCATACACAAACCGCGCGTTTAAGAAAACCGTCACCGACCCGCCAACCCAAGCCCGAGAAACGCGAGCAAAATAGCAAACGTGTAGAGTGAACACCAGTCGTTCCGCAGAGGCAAAAATAAAAAATAAAAAAAGAACTGGGTAACCAAGTGTAAAAGGACCGTCTGACAGCTTCAAGGAAAATATGCTTTTTTGAACCGGTTTGACTCCGTTAAAAGTTTGTGTGTGGGTTGTTCCGCGCCGAGCCCTGTGAATCTATTTCGTTCCGTCTCTTGAAAGTTGACCGCGTCTCCTTTACATGGTGGGGATGCCCTCGTATTCCGCGTAGCCAAGAGCGAGGTTCATGTTTTCTAGGCCAGGTGTTAGTAGAGCTCTCGAAAAACAAATCGGGGGAAAACTTACGCAGGCACTGGGTGGCGGCACCCTTGAGCAGGTTGTCAATGGTGGAGCAGACAACGACGCGCTTGCCGCTGCTGTGGACAGCGAAACCGCCGATTTCGACACCGTGCTTGTTCATGATGTTTCTGACCAAGGGGGGCTCGCCGACGACCTTGACGAGCTTCTCACCGGCGTAGCGGTCCTGGTAGATCTGGCGGATGTCACGAGAGGTGAAGGTCTTGTTGAGCGGGATGTGGATCGTGGCCTGGATACCGCGGAACCAAGAGGCGACGTGAGGGGAGAAGGCGACCTCGGCACCGAGCTTGGCGCTAATCTCACGCTCGTGGATGTGGTCCGTCAAGCTGTAGGGCATCAGGTTGTCCCTGAGCATGTTGATGTCGTTCTTGGGGGAGGGCTTGGTACCAGCACCAGAGTAGCCGGAAATACCAAAGACGGAGGGGGCACCGCCGAGGTGCTCGACCAGAGGAGCAATGCCAAGCTGGGCAGCAGTGGCGTAGCAGCCAGGGTTGGAGATCTTGTCGGCCTTGTAGATCTCAGAGCGCTTGGTGAGCTCGGGAAGACCGTAGGTCCAGGTGTTGTCGAAGCGGTAGTCAGCAGACAGGTCAACAATGACGCTGCGGTGGTCAGCACCGCCCTTGCGAGCCTCCTCAATGGCCTCGATGTAAGGCTTGCAGACACCGTTGGGGAGAGCCATGACCCAGCAGTCAATGGCACCCTTCTTCTCGAGCTCGGTGACCTGGTCGGGGCTCAGGTTCTCATAGGTGATTTCCCTCTTGGTGTATCCCTCGAGCTTCTTTCCAGCAAGCTCACGAGAGGAGACGTGTCTGAGGTCCATGTTGGGGTGGGAGTTGATGAGGTCGATGAGAGCCTGGCCGGTGTAGCCACGGGCACCAATCAGCGCAACGCGGGAGGGAACGTCGTTGGAGGCGTTCTTCTTACCCAGGGGAGGGTTAGGGTTGGTGGTGGTGGCGTAGGTGCGCTTGCCGTTGAGACGGGCGGCGGCCGGGGCCCACTGAGGACGACGGGCCATGGTAGAGAATGCGCGAGCCTGGGCGGGCTGGCTGGACTGAGACAGGTTGCGGTTGGAAACCTGGGCGGCGCGGCGCAGACGGGCTTCGAGGTTGGAGTCGCCGAGCATGGCTCTTCCGTGGGCGTTGAACTCGTCGGTGAGGACACCCAGTTCCTGGAGGTTGTCAATGCCGTACCAGAACAGCTGGTTGCCCTTGCTGGAGAAGCTGCCGTCGGCCTTGTCAAAGAACCAGGTGAGGTTCTCGTCCTCCTCGCTGACGGTCCAGACGAGCTTGGGGTGGTCCTTCTTGATGGCGTGGAAGACGTTCTCGGTGACGTTGCTGAGCCAGCCCTCCTTGGTGACGGTCAGGGTGGCGAGGGTCGGGTGAGAGCGCTCGGCGTTGGGGGGCAGGACGATGGCGAGGCAGTTGAGGGGCTCGTCGTAGTAGGCCTTGAAGGAAGTGCCCTTGAGGAACTCAATGTAGCGGTCGACGGTGGCTTCGGCATCCATACCCTCCCTGTCGCGGATGAGGGTCTGCTTCAGCTTGGCAAGGTCGGGGAAAGCGGCGATGCTGTCGGCAGACTCGATCTTGTCGCCGCGGCGGATCAGGGTGCCGGCGCCGGAATCGGTGAACAGCTCCTTCTGCAAATCACTAGGGTGGATGATGGCAACGCTCGAGGTTCTCGGCAGGGTCTCCAAAAGCTCCTTGATCTCCTTGATCTTGAGGCGCGTACCGTAGCGGCACCAAGACTGGGACATGAGATGTTCGTACTCCTCGTCGAGGTTGATGTGGGAGATCTTGTCGCCAGTCTCGCCGTTGAACAGGCCACCCTTCTCAGAGAGGTAGACGATCTTGAGGGGCTCAAGCGCGCGGGCAAGCTCGGCGGCAGCGACGTCGGCGTTGACGTTGAGGATCTGGCCCTCGGTGGTCTCAGCCATGGAGGTGAGGATAGGGACGTAGCCCTGCGAGATGGCGAGCTCGACGGGGGCCTTGTCGACGCTGGTGATCTTGCCAACCAGATTCCACTTCTCCTTGTCGAGGTAGTCGGCGGTCAGGACGGTGGTCAGAGGACGGGTGCGGACGCCGAGGCTCTCGAGCTTCTCGACGAGCTTCATGTTCTCCTGGAGGAACAGCTTGCGGGCGACGGTGAGGGTCTTGGGGTCGGTGACGCGGATGCCCTCCTCGAACTCGGGCTCGACGCCGGCCTCCTGGAGAAGGCGGTTGAGCTGGGGGCCGGCACCGTGGACGATGACGGGGTAGAGGCCGACCTCGTAGAGGAAGGCAATGTTCTCGCACAAGTCATCGAGGTAGTCGGTGAGGATGGCACCGCCAACCTTGATCACGGCGAACTTCTGGGAGGAGACGGAGGTGAAGTAGGAGAGGTATTGCTGGCCCTCGCGGCGGCTGCCGATCTGGCTCAGAGTCCTGATGATGATGGCTCGAGTGCGGTCGCGGTTGGCCTGCTCGGACTGGGAGCTGGTGCTGGACAGGGCGCGGATGGCATTGAGGCGCTGGAAAGGGTTGGCGCGGGCACCGGCGACGGCTTGACGCTGGCGGACGACGCGAGGCACGGCTCGACGGGCGCCGGCCCGGAAAACGGCAGAGGTTGCGGAGAGCATCGTGGCTACTGGGACTGGACGGCAAACAGGTCAGCCCATTCTGTGGCGGCGGCAGTGGTAAAGGTAGTGGTATGAAGGAGGGGTTTCTGCGCCGAGCCGATGTCGCGCACAACACCGCATGGGCATGATGTGTGTTTTTTTTCCCGCTTTCATTTTCCGGGAGTCAGAGGGCAGGACGCAAGCTACACACCTCTTTCGAATTGGAACACCCCAAAACGTCGGTGGATTGGTCAGGCAGAGTATGACTTCACACTGGACTGTACACCTCAGCAGACCCGGACAAGCGAGCTACCACTCTCTTGTCTGTCTCTGTCTGTTTCTTGCTCTTTGGCGGGCCAGCTGGATTCGATAGCTGGTCAATTGGCGACGCCAACGAGGGAACAACAGGCTCAATTGGCAGCCCGGGGCAGAAAAGACGAGTTGCGGACGGGGGAGAGCAAGCAAAGAGGGACTATGTTCGGGGAGCGGGAGGGGAGGAGGGCAGGAGTCGGGAGCAGCAGCGAGGCTTTTTACTTTTTGAGGCCTGCGAGACTATGACTGGACTGGACGTCGTGGTGGGCGGGTGGATGGTGGGCTGCTGCTAGTGTTGCTGCTTGCTGTGGTGGGCAGGCCGGCGAGTGTGGGCACTTTGGTCTGCGTACAGTATGATGCAGTGGAGGTGTGGAGGAGGGGCAGGGGGGGCTCCGAGCGCGCGAGCACTGCACCTGCGCTCACAGCCCGTAAGAAAAAAAAAATTGACCGAAACCGCTCACAGGCGGCAGGTCCGCGCCCTTTCTGCACCTCACCTCTGCTGCTGCAGCTGTCTGTCGCCGGGTAAGGGTGACTGCCAGAGTGGGCTGTGGCACACTGTGGCCCCCCTCCCCTCACTGTCCAGTGTCTCCTCCCCTCCAAGTGTGGCTCCTCGCCCGCCCAGCGCAGCCTCTCATTGCTCTGCCCTGTGGCTCCGTCGGCCAATTGGGTCGACAGTCCGGTTATTGATCGGATCTGATAAGGAATCTGCCGGTACGTACCCATCACCAAGTCCTGCGGGAGGAACGTTGAAGACACTAAAAGAGGCAGCATCTGCGGCAGTTGCCCTGGTAAAGCAATTACTTGAAAATTTTCATCTTGCCCGGTGGGGAAGGAGGCACACAAGAAGAAGCACGCAAGCTCGAGCCGAGGCAGCCACGACGTCGCAACCTTCCAAGAATCGACAAGATCAGTACCTCGCAACACACCCCAAGGTGGCTGAGATGATGAGATGATGAGAGGTTCCTAGGCGATGAGGTTGAAAATAACTACACAACCACAGGACAGACTTTCAGCCTGAACATGGAGAAACGCAACAGTAGCATCAGCACCAGCAACAACCTCCCGGTCCCTCTGGACCGTCTGTTCCCAGGAACCGGTGGGAACCTGCAAACAGTGGAAATGCAACTTTAAACGCCTCCTCGGTTCCGTAGCCAAGCTCTTGCAACGCCGACGGAACGGCGATCCCCTCCGAGCTTTGATGAGACGAACCTGACCCTGAACCCCCCGAACGCCGGCCGCCCGTTAAGCTTGCATTCGATACACCGCTCGACATCGTGGATCCCGTCCCCTCTTCCAAGGATACTATTCTGCGTAGTGCCTCCCTCCTGTGATTCCGTTCGTCCACACTGCATATGCCCATCGGCTGTCCTGCCGATGACTTTGGGCCACGACGTTTCAGGACCCCGTCTCATTCGGCCAAGACACCCTTGAACACTGGAGAAAAAAGTGAAGTTCCCTCTTGAGCACGTTGTTCGGCTGCACGTCTAGACACCCCCCTTCCATCTCGGACTACCTCCATATACGACGTAATGGAAATTAAGGCGCATATGGGTATCCGTATCGATCGTGAATCATAGACTCGGGGACCGACTGCACCGCGCCCGTTGTAGATCACTTTATACATGCTGCCATGTGGTGTGTAGGTTCGTCACATGATGTTGAAGACGTTGATGCATTCTCTCGCGGACTGCCTTGCCGAGAGAAAGAGCTTCTTTCGCATATTTGGACATACAGCTATCTCCAGATGCTAAAATGCCGACACACCCTGCCTCAGTTCGCGATGCGGAGCATCATCTTCCGACTCCCGCTCAGAGCCTAGGGTTGAGCAAATGCTGACTAGCTGCAGAACATCATCAAAAGTAATCAACAGCACATCACGAAGCGTCAAAACAGACACAATATTCAGGGCCATTGAAGAATTCAATTACACAAACGCCTGCCATCCCTCATACATACATGCGGTCGATCCGCAGCCGAACTGACCGGGCCGGCTGCACCGGAGCGGGTTCCGTAGCCGGCCGACGGCCTCTTGCATGCAGACCATCGAAGAAGATCGGAGTCCGTCTCGAACAACCTCCGCCCCTTTCCCAAGTCATTATCCCATAGAGTTGGCCCTGTGTGCCGACTCTTCCCCTAGTCTCCCGCGGTTGCTCGAAGCCTGCGAGATATCTGACGTTTCATTCCATATCATGAGGACGGACCATAACCATGGACCCAGGGGGTCGTGTGATGCAAAAATGGTGGTATCTAGTTACTTGCGGGTAGCAACAACTGGGCGGGTAAGTTAGCGGGTTGCAACGACTACATTGCAAAACCAAGATTAGAGCCGGACGAGACTAAAGAAATGCGAACCATCCAAAGGAAAGGCGCACTGGGAGGGGGAAAACGCACCCGCTGGAATGACAATGATGAGGATAAGGATGATGATGCCGGCAATCAAGCACATGCGCATCTTGACGTCCTTCCACCACATCTGCTTGCGGACGCGGTTGGCGCCCCGACGGAAGCCCTGGGCCGAGACAGCCAGGTTGTCGGTCTTATCTTGCAGAGCATCAAGACGCTCGCCTCTTTGGGAGACCTTGTTGATGTTCTCACGCATCACGCCGACGGTGTCGTCGATTTGCTATAAATAGAAACGTCAGCACATGACTCTGGTGACACGGTTACGAGCGCGCAGTTAGCGAAACGGATCCGGCCCCTGATTGCGACGCCATCGACGGAAAAACTCGAGAATCGGGTCGTCAAGCGGCGGATGACGGAGAGGTTTGTCGTCGGGTTCCACGAAGGACGCTGACGCTGACGCTGATAGATTCCGGTCGGTGCAGTCTTCGTCGTTGCTGTCGCGGTCGCTGATGCCGTCACACGGCTGAAAGGCTGACCACCGGCATAGCCAGATAGGGGCTGAATTTTTCCCCGTCGCGATAGCAAGCCCAACAGCGACCGTACATCGTCCCTCCGTCAATCGCCGCCATTATTGCCGTGGTCATCGCGATCAGCGGGTTGTGCTGGTGAATTGTTATGATGACCCAATCAGGCGTCATCGGCGACATGTTCAATCGGGCGGGTAGCTCGGTCGGGTCGTCGTCATCAGGCGTCGGACAATCCGGGGCAACCATCGGATCCAGTCCATCGAGAGAAAAGCGAGCTCGGTCAAGAAAAGCATCGCAACTTACAGCCTGCAAAGCCTGCGTCCTCGCATTGCCGCCAGCTCCTTGCTGTTGCGCGCCGCCAGCGGCCTGGCCGCTGGGGATGTAGGGGTCGTAGGGGGCGTCTTCGGGCATTGTCGCTGTGGTGACGGAGGTGCGAGAAAGGTGTGCGGAGGAGGGTCGACGCGGCAAGCGGGTCGATTAAAATATGTTTCGGAGTTGCGAGATGCAAGATTTAGAATTCGGTGATGGCCGGGAGTTTGTTGCTCGAGGCAGATGAGGATCGGTAGCAGTAGTTTGGTAGGCGGTCGAAGGTGTAGTGTGGTTGGAAAAAAAGAGGAGAGAGGACGGGTGGTTGGCGGGCGTGGGAGGTTGATGAGGTGGTTAAGTTCAGGTGATGAGACGTCTTGGAAAAGAGGCGAGAGCCCGGCCGAAACAAGGTGTCCGTCTGAGGATTTGGGGGAGGGATGCGCAGTGGCACAGCGCTTGAGGACGAGGTGCCTGCTGAGGGTGCTGGGGGGGCCGGAAGGAGGGAAGCTGCTGGCAAGCCAACTGGGCCACTAATTTTAGTTGAGCTGGGAACGCCCAGCCACTGCTACAAACCTCCCTCCTCGAGCCTGGCGATGGATGAGTGAGTGATTGTCTCTAGGTAAGGTTAGGTAGGTTGCTCGCTCTTGATTCCGACAGGACATGTCATCCCGAGTTTACTTTGTTGTTCATTGCCATGTTTCCCCCTTGCCTGCGGTTTCCTGCTGTTCTCTGGGTTTATCGCCTTGTTGTTTTTGTCCCCTTTGTCGCCGCCTTGGAGATGCGCCGTGATGGGGAACACTCCTTCCCTTGCTCACGAATACCCGGTCTCTTATTCAGACCCAGAGCACCGGGGCGAAACAGAAACCACAGCGCGGCAGCTTCAGCACGGCCACTGTTGGAGACCTGAGTGGGAGTGGACGGGACTGGGGGACGGCGCTCGCTGGAGCAGCACCTGAGGGCCAATCATGGCCGGCGTTTCGAGCAAATCACACACGGGCAGTGCGGTACGTATCGCTCTGCAGCGACCTCCAACCCCCGTCCGGTGCCTGGGGAACCCGGAAAAAGTGGACAACACGAAGTCGTGAACACTGAACGCAGTGGCTCGTCGCCCTTAACTCAAAAGTCTGCCCGACTTTCCATAAACATGACAAAGGCGCCGCGATGGGTGTTCCCTGGACCAAACAATCTGGAAGCGTGTCTCCGGGACAGCACAGCCATTTCCTCGTCATCTCTGCAACACAATCCGATGGCCGGCACGGCGACGCCTTGAAGGTCGCAGTCTGTCAATGAGTGTCTGGTCGCTGGTCACGCATCCCTCATGCCAGGGACCACCATTTCCATGGTTACCTTGCCTTCCCTGCTTTGCTTACCTCCGTATGGATACGAACAAGACAGCACTGGATGATCGGACCCTGCCCTGCCAGCCAGCCTGGGTCGTGCCTCTTTTCCATCGCCTTCGCCGGCCGCCGTCTCTGTCCTCCTCAATCGTATGCCTCGCGCGTATTGATTTGGGCTGAGGAGGGCTGGGCAGCTAGGAAAGCTGTGCAGGAAGGAGGCGTTTTCACCAACCAATGCCGTAGATTCGCGGCTTCTGATGTAATCGTCGAGGCGGTGCTGCGCATTCGTCACTGCTGCTGGATTGGACCTGGACCCCGACGGAGCTGAATTGGCCCGGAGAGTTGGCCCCTTCCCGTCAAGGTCCTTCATGCCCGGCGGCTGGGACCAGACGACGGGCCACTTCGATGCACGTGAAAGCCTCCCACGTGATACAAAATCCCAGGCTCTATCCGAAGCTTACCCGGCGTATGGTGGCTGACGGCATCAGGCCCTTCTTATGTGGCGCAGTTCTGTGGCTTTGCTATTGCCCAGAATCCTCTCGGCTACTGTCATTCCAACAGCCATTGGCTTCCACCAGCGTTTGAATGCGCGGGCTTCTGTTTGGTGGCCACGAATGCAACATATCTTCATCTGCCCCTGATCGACGGAAGTCTGTCTTGTGAGATTCAGGCCCCTCGGTTGATCTGCTCTCAACGTTCAGACCCTGGCCGCGCAATCACTCTTTGCGGTGCTCAACCACCGCTCAAGGAAAAGCACCGGTCAAGTCGGCCAACGTCGATGAGTTCGACGTTGGCTTTGTCGGACACGGAACGTTTCCCGTTGAGAACTGAACTGAAAAAAGACCACTCGCCTCCGTCGCACGTTGTCAGCATTCGTCGAGGCACTTCGAAGCAGGAGCAGCAATGCGAACAGCCACGTCGACATACGTTGCAGCGAAGGCGCACCCTGCGATTCGCAACCACACAGTCATCTCAGCCTGACCACAGCGCGGTTCCCGTTGGCGGGCTCGATTTCAGAGATACACGGCTGAAGCACTCTGCAAGCGTTAGGCTGTTTTGCAACGCCGTCCATTCGCCCTGAACTGTTGCAACACGGTTTCATCGGCTTTCAAGTCGAATGTCGTTGGACGATGGAAATCTCGTTTTTATCCGTTTGCAGAAGCCAACGAGGCCGATCAGGTCAATCATGGTTGTCCCGTCAAGTCACTTTTTCGAGGAATGGAGCCCTCCGAGAACAATTTGCGCCTCCCACACACAGCAATGTCGCAAGATGAGGTTCAATGCCAGAGCCCCTGGCGATGACAAAGCCGCCCTGTATCCAGATGCCCCGCTGGCATTCCGTTTCTCTGTTGCCTGGGCCGACGGCCGTGCTGCATTCCTTAAAAGATGCTTATTCGAGATTAGCATTGCACTCGCCATGCAAAAGCCTTACTAACGGCCACCCTCACAAACGGTGGACTCGTGGTTTCGTTGTTTTTGGCCCCTCTGTTACGGGTGGTTGGGGGTTGACACCACCGGAATGGGGGCGGACAACTGGTACTTGACTTGACCGTTCACGAGTATGAGCTTACCCGCTCGCACCAGCGCTAAAGCGTTACGAGCTGAGAGCGGCTAGAGATAAACGGACCTGTCGATGTCGATGCGCCGCTAATCGGCCGAGTAGCGTGTTTGGATGTTTTCTCAGGACATCATCGTCTTGATCGCATATGTCGACGAAGATGGAAGTCTGAGGTCCCCGTCCGCAGCGGAAAATCTTGGCCAACGCTCAAATTTCCCCGCTCGTTTTACCGCTCGACGTTCTCGTCCCTTGGCGATGATGAGCATGCTGCCTGCAATACGACGGCACGGCAAAGGCCTGGACGTTTCGTTGGTTGTCGGGCTTGGCCGCCCTGCCTGCCCACTGTCGAGTCCGGGATCATCGGCACTGGGGCCTTGTCGCTGGCTGCCAGGCCCCCAGAGCCTGCTGATCACCGACGTCAACCAGTCCAGTTTTTATTCAAGCTGGATTCCAAGCGGCTTTCCAACAAACACTACGACCGCACCGCACTGCACTGGTGACAGGACGGGGTCGCAGCGCAGAGCTGAGAAGACGGTTGAGCAGACGCTTCGAGCCACAAGTCGATTCAGCTCGAGCATCTCCCTCTCTGCCTGTCACGGCCAAACTCAGACAATAGAAGCCATGGCTTCGACAGACTACAGACGAACCCCAGGTTTGTCTGACATGAGAAAATTGGCGGGAAGGGCAGAGCTGGACGCATCAATAATCAATCAGTGTTTCTTACAGGGCACAAGACAGCCAGCGGGACCCGAAAACGTCACTGCATCACCTTACCTTGTGCAGGCTGGGGGATGCCAGCGACAAGTCAGCAGGGGACAGCACCAAGCTCATGGGATGACAAGGGTTCGGACTGCAGCCGGCTGGGGACATGATGAGATGGTGCACCACCACATGCACGCCGAACAAGCTTAGCTGCCAATGCCAACGCTAGAAGCAGAAACAAGCAAGGAAGGCGGCCAAAGCCCAGGGCGGACCAGACGGCAGGCGGGAGTGATGCAAAAAAAGATGGGATCATAACACAACACGCATAACACTACCCAGCCCAGCGGCGGCGAGGAGTGTGAGACAGCTACCTTTACGGCTGGAAGGGGGCCAGTCTTGCTATTCAACTGGTTGCGCGCTTTCTCCTGACTGATTTCCCCAGTCTTACCAGTCCCGAAATGCTCTCGTTTCCCATGCCTGTGTTTCTGTTTAGCTCTGTCTCTGGCCTATTTGTTTTCCCCCGTTTCAGTCTGCGAGAAACGGAGGCAAATCTCGTCTTTGGGCTTTGTATTCGTACATACATACTCATGTGCCTGCAATTAACCCTTCACTCGTATTCCAATACTGCTGCTCCGAGGAGGAAGCTATTAGTGGACCCCCGCCGCTCACCTTCTCTTGCATGGTCTCTTGACCGGTCTCGTTCCGTTCCCTCGATCGCTCCTGACCAAGCAGCTCGTATTTACCCTTGGGGAGCAGCCACTCGTTTTCCTCTTTGCAGTTGCACACCACACCTTCTTTCTTTCCTCGGGTGGAAAAGTAACCCGGTGGAGGCCAGCGCAAGTCCACCGTCATCACTCACCCCTTCTCAGTCTTTCCCCTCATCATCCCCTCCTCGTGGCTGCTTTGGTTTGGCCCTGCACGATCCGACGGCTAGACTGACAAGGTGCCACTACTTCCTTGGGGGCGTCCAACCTGCAGGAAACTCTGCACTCGCCATTGCATACCTACCTTCCCAAGTGTGAAGGAGTCGCTTTGCTGTGTGCTGGAAGGCAACCCATCCGCAGGACGAAGCAGCAAGCACCCGGGCCTGGACACCGCCAACCAACTTGTCAGCCTGTCGAAGCACTTCATCAACCCTTGACTTGCTCCATCACCTCACAAACGTGGCTCGACTACCCATGCGCACGCCCTGCTGGCTTCGTTTGCGCTAAGGATTCCTCCACCTGATGCAATCAATTGTTGGCTGGTTTCTTATTTCAACCTTGAGGTGCCTGCGCATCCCTCTTTTTTGGCATTTAGTCTTCGACTCCCCCCCGGTTCTTTGGATCTAGAGTTCCGTCTTTCATGCGGTCCGTCCCTTCAAGCCAAGGACCCCTCACGCACCAACCTCCGACATCATGGCCGCACTGCGGGGCACGTCAACATGGTCTGTAAGCCGGCTGTTGTCGGCCTTGCTGCTGGTGTCTACCCAGTTCACCACTGCATACGACCTGGACGTGAATGATCCCAGTTAGTGGCCTTGATCCACCGCTTTCCACCTATTGCTAACATGTTCGTAAGGCAATGTCAAGTCCATCGCCAGGAAGATGACGGAAGATCTCATGTCCTTCTACGACGGAGACAAGCCGGGGAAAACACCCGGTCTCCTTCCCGACCCATACTACTGTAAGCGGACTGCTTGGTTATATGGCTCATTGACTAACATCGCTTTAGGGTGGGAAGCCGGTGCTATGATGGGTACGATGATCGACTACTGGTACTTCACAGGCGACGATACCTGGAACGATGTCGTCACCCAGGGCCTTCTCCACCAGGTCGGCAAATTCAACGACTACATGCCAGAGAACCAGACACGAACCGAGGGTAACGACGACCAGGGGTTCTGGGGACTCGCCGTCATGTCGGCAGCCGAGCTTAAGTTCCCCGACCCGCCCTCAGACCAACCTCAGTGGCTTGCCCTCGCTCAGGCAGTCTTTAACACACAGGCCGCTCGATGGGATCCCGATCACTGTGCAGGTGGACTGAGGTGGCAGATCTTCCAATGGAATAACGGATACGACTACAAGAACACCATCTCGCAGGCCTGCTTCTTCGCCTTGGCTGGTCGTCTTGCGCTGTATACCGGTAACTCATCGTACGCGGAATGGGCCGACAAGACATGGGACTGGATGGCGGGCGTCAAGTTCATCTCGGACGATTACTACGTGTACGATGGCGGCCACATTCAGTACAACTGCACGAACATCGTACCGTATCAATGGACCTATAACGCTGGCGGCATGATACTCGGAGCAGCAGCCATGTACAACCACACCGGCAGCGAAGTGTGGAAGAACAGACTCGACGGCCTGATGAAAGGTTCCGATGTGTTTTTCGTTGGTCCGGAAACCAACATCATGCAAGAGGTGGCATGCGAAACAGTCGAACTTTGCAACCTCGACCAGAGATCCTTCAAGGCGTACCTCAGCCGTTGGATGGCTGCCATCACCAAGTGGGCGCCGTATCTTCACGATCGTGTCATGGATAAACTCCGACCATCGTCGATAGCCGCCGCAGCTCAGTGCAAGGGTGGATCAAATGGTCGAATGTGTGGGCTGAAGTGGACAGAAAACGGGACCTGGGATGGCATGCAAGGCGTTGGAGAGCAGATGGCGGCCCTCGAGGTCACACTCAGCAACCTCATTGACGAGTCGAAAGCACCGGTCACTGCGGGTGGCGGCGGGACCTCTGTGGGCGATCCAGGTGCCGGTGGTAATGACATTGGCCGAACAGTCCCTGCCGTCGCCGTCCTCCCGCCTCTCGGTCCCGGCGAGACGGCTGGAGCAGCAATTCTGACCTTCGTTGTCCTAGCGTTGTTAATCGCTGGCATCATCTGGATGTTCATGGATGAAACGTCAGAGAAGTCTCTTCAAGAGCGGTTCTTCGATTTTAGGTCTGCACTCCTCGGTGGTGGTGCCATCGCGGCCTTGTCCACAAGAAGGAAGACGGATGACTTGAATGAGAAGGGCAAAGGAGTCGATCGCGATACTTCAAGCGATGGGAGGAGTTCGCGCGACCACGGTATTATTACACCTTTGCCGACAAAAGCCCACGCCTTCGACGACGGGAGACAGAGGGGCAGTATGATGTCCCAAATGTCGGCTGCCACAGACGTGGCGGGCATCCCGATGGTGAGAGAGAAGAGGCTGAGCAGGAAGAGCAGAAACCATGCTTTGAGGAATAGTGTGGCGTCTCAACAGTCGGCTCGGATCGAATAATTCACGCTAGGTGCGTGATGGCGCTCTAAAATATTGCAGGATCCAGGCGGTGGCGCACTGGGCCTGGTTTTCTTTCTCAGACGGCGTTCTATCGCGTTCGGAGCCCGCGTTGGGCCTTACCTTTCTGGAACATACTTGGATTTCGACGTATGCATTGGGTCGAGCATCATCTTGCATTGATTGGGGGATAAAGAATGAATATCGGTTGACAGACAGGATCAGCTCAAAAGCCGACACAACCGGAAGCACGGAAGCAACAGAAAAGCCTACGACCTTATGACGGATGGTACATAGATAGATGATGCCAATTATAATGAGACGACCTAGAGGTCGTTATGCCCTCATTTTGCGAGTCTCGTGAGAATTTGTATGGTGTCTGTATCTCGTAAGCCAGCTGGAGTGGCTGAAATAGCCTAATGGCTGGCTTGCGTGTGTGTTTTTGGTGTGTCGTGACCATCGAGAGATGTTGCACATACCATTGAATAATTTCATCACGACTCCTCTCCCAGGCAAGCGCTCGACATGAGACGCCTGGTTCACGGCATGATGATTTCGATGTGAGCTACTTCTCGATCGTCGGGCCGAAATGGAAAAATTTCACTCGTCGGTGTGGATTACTGATCCTTGAAACCCCCATAGAGGAGAGAGAGAGAGAGAGAGAGAGAGAGAAAGACTGAGACGCAGGGTGCGCAGCAACTACGATCTGACGTGAGAATCTACCAACAGACTGGATGAAGGATTTTTCGAAGAGTTCTATGGTTCGTATGAGATGAACGGACGGAAACATGTCTGTCTTGACTGGCTGGTCTTTCCGGCTCAGATACCCAGATGATTGGGAGAAAGGCTTTTCAGACGGACGAGAGCAGATGAGGGATGAGGTCTCCAAGCAGATTGCACAGCGTACTGTTTCAACACGCAGGGGTATTCGCCGAGGAATCTTGGAGTTTTAAGTGAGGTATCATGGCATGATATTCTTGGCGAGTGCCCAGCGAAACGCTCTTGAGAGATGCGGCTTGGTTGCTTGTGCTGGAGAGACGTCCCGGAGGTGATTACTGATGTTCGCAGACGCAATAGTTGGCTGTGTTGTGGGCGTAAATTCCGCCAAGACCGCCGCCGAGAGCTTCCGGCCCCCAAATCCAGGCCGCGGACCGGGCCGGGGCAGATTACGCCCCCCGTCCGCCGAAACCGAAACGACGGCGACGGACGGCGAGCGGGCGCCGGGTTATCGTTGAGACCAGCCAATCCGCCGGGGGAAGTCGAATCCCTACAATCCCTCGCACCAGCCTCGCGGGGAATCAGATCTGTGACATCACGCACACAACGGGCCTATGGAAAGATAAACTTGGGCGTTGATATTGACATTTAACATCTGAAAAGGAGGCGGAACAGCCCGTTCGTACCAGGGGATTGGCGTTGGTATCAAAGGTGGGTAACCTTCATCGAACAAACTTTCCAGCCGTCCCGACGGGTTTGACGTACGAACGTGGTCTCGGCGACGGTTCCTTGGAGAACTGCTGTCGCTGGCCCAATCCGCATCCAAGGCAGTACGCCAATACCAGCGTTATGTTGAGTGAGTTTTTGGGTTTGATAACGGCGGTGTATTGCGGTAGTTCTTGGCTGCGTAAAGTTGTTAATTGAAGCGCTTTTCGCACATGCGCCGCAGCGGGAGAAATGCAAAATAGCGAATGCGAAGGGTGAGGTCATTGTTTGCTTGCTGTTTGCTCCTCCTACCCCAGGCCAGACTTACGACGTGCGAAGAAGCTAGCTACACTACTTCACGCCACCATCGCCGGCCTTCCGATCTAGGCTTGGCGCCTACTTTTTTGTTGTCTTCCCGAATGAAGCAGACTTGCCTCGCTCGGGAATATTACCGCCCAGGGCTGGGGGAGACGCTAATCCCAGGTCCAATTGGCGCGGGCGCGATCGTAATCAGCCCTGCGCGACCGTTTACTGGGGGCGGAGGCTTGGAGCTGATCGCGCCCAGACTGACAATGTTTGTGTGGGGGAAGAACAAGGGTCGGGGGGCCGGAACTCCACGGGCTAGAGACGATGCGGTGTGGTGTGCCTTTTCCCAGCAAACCACATGTTCACGAACGGAGGGGGAGAAAGGAAAGTCGGGCTGTTGTGGCACAAGTAATCCAGCAAACAGCGCGCATCTGATCGCTGCGCTGCGCTGGATGTTGAGGGAGGGTAGGGTGGAATAGCGCGAGCTCCAGGGATGGGCATGTTACATCACCCTCTCCGCCCCTCCCTCTCATGGTCCCCGTCCCCTCGCCTCGGCAGATGGCTCCCCAGCTCCTCCGGTGTGGATATAATGGGTGACGGCTCCGTGTTCTTTTTTTCTGATTACTACATGATGCCGAGGGAAACGTCGCATTTCCAAAGGCTAGGAACGTTCTTTTAGGCTTTTTTAAAACTTGAGGGAAGAGTAGTTAGCCTTTCCTTCCCCCCAGCCCGCCATTTTCGTACCCCTTAGCCTTTGTCGTCTGATGATATATCCTATTTCCATCGGACACCCCGGCACGGACGTTTAGGAACGTCAGCGCAACACTGACGGCGATTCAAAAGAGCTGGAGAAGGTCCGTTGAGGGGTAAGTGAAGCAGGCGCGCGAAGATATAAAAGACTGCCTCAGCACATCTCGTGAACCAGTGCGCTCACGTCGGTATTAGCGAAACAACTTCAACATGGCGCGCGAGTATCTCTACCTGGCCTCGTCGGCCGTCCTGGGGACATACGTGCTCTGGACAGCCGCAGAGACATACCTCGCCCACAGCGGCAGACCGCACCTCTCACCCTCTCACGCGCTCGCAATCCCCCTCCTCGCCGCGCTCTTCACCCTCCCGACGCTGGTGCTCTACCGCAAAGCGAGCTACCTGCTCAAGATGAAGGCGCGCGGGTGCGCCGAGGCGCCGAGCTTCCCGCACACGGACCCCATCTTCGGCAGCGACTGGGTGCGCGCGTCGATGGCCAAGCAGGAGGAGCACGGGCTGCTGGAGTGGTGGGAGACGGTGTTCGACCGGCTGGGGTGGACGTGGTGGGTCAAGACGCCTGTGACGTGGGTGCTGATGACAACGGAGCCGGAGAACCTCAAGACGATCCTGGCGTCGGGGTTCCAGGAGTGGCCGATCATGGGCCCGCGGCGGGACGTGATTGCGCCGATTCTGGGGGAGGAGGCCATCTTCGCGGCGAACGGGCAGGCGTGGCACGACGCGCGCGCGATGATGAGGCCTACGTTTGTGAGGAACCAGATTGCGGACTTGGCGTGCTTTGAGAGGCATGTTGGGAATTTGATCAAGAGGATCCCGAAGGATGGGCAGACGGTGGATTTGCAGGGGCTTTTGTACATGATGACCATGGACTCGGCGACGGATTTCATGTGAGTTGCTTGAGGGAAGTTTGTGGATAGTAAGACTGATGCGAGAACAGGTTTGGCCAGTCTACGTCTATGCTCACGACACCATCGGCTGAGGCGTCCGAGTTCACGGCCACGTTTGAATACATCCTCACCCGTTCAGCCATCCGCTCCCGCTTGGGTCTGTTCACCTTCCTGGATCGGGACAATAAGTGGGATGAGGGGCTGAGGATCATCGACAACTATTGTGACAACTACATCAAGCGTGTGAAGGCCGAAGAGAAGGACCCCGAAAGAGCTTACGTATTTCTGCACCAAATGATGGACCAGGGTACTACCCCAGAGTTCGTACGCGGGCAGCTGCTTTCTATGATTCTCGCGGGTCGCGACACCACGGCATCGACGCTCTCCGCGCTCTTCTGGATCTTGGCACGAAGACCCGAGGTGGTAGCCCGCTTGAGAGACGAGATCAAACTGGAGCTCGGTGAGCGTCAGCCGACGTGGGAGGAGATGAAGGATATGAAGTACCTCAACATGGTGTTGAAGGAGAGTGAGTAATGCCAGGCATGAATGGACGTTCAAGAAGCTGACGACGACGACCAAAGTTCTGCGGCTGTATCCGACAGTTGCGACCATGTCGCGCGGCGCAGCACGAGATACCACCCTCCCAGTTGGCGGTGGGGCCGACGGCAAATCCCCCGTGTTCGTTCCGAAGGGGACACTCGTACGTTGGTCCATGTACATCACCCATCGGAGAAAGGATATCTGGGGTGAGGATGCCGACGAGTTTCGCCCTGAGCGTTGGGAGGATCGTCGCCCGGGGTGAGTTACTTCCCTTCTTATCGTCGATGATCCATTCGTTGCCGCGAGAATTGAGTGCTGACGCGCGTGCAGTTGGGATTACCTGCCCTTTTCTGGTGGTCCAAGGATTTGTATTGGCCAGCAATTCGCTCTGACGCAGATGGCCTACTTCGTAGTGAGAGTGTTGCAGACGTTCAAGACGATTGAGCCGAGGGATGAGAGGCGCTTGGCTCAGACTGTAGGCATCACGACCAAGCTGCCGCATGATGTTCTCCTAAGCTTCACACCCGCGTGAAGCAAGCTTTGTAGATCTTTGAACACGTTATAATGATAGATACGGCGTTTGACCCCACACTCGGCATGATGAATGGCGGATCGCTCCCCGATCGAGATGGCATGATGGCAGCGGCTGGCTGCGCCTTCTTCGCATAAGTGCAGTGGGCTGCCTGGTCCTGGGACAGACAGCCTGTTAGACCCAAGTCGAACTTCTTCAGTGGCTTGCTTCCCGCGTGCGAGGCTTGCAGTAACAGAACCTCGACGGGACTGACGTTACACAATGGTATGCAAGCAGCATATGTGCGTCCCATCTCGGCATGCAGCCGTCGATTCGTGATGCGGCACCACCCCAGACAGCTCGCACATGGTTGGTCGGTGACATGCGGGATCTTCGCGCTCATCTCATGGATCGGAGTCAGGTGGAACAATCCCATATTGATGTCTTCTGGAAGCGAGAACATGTCGCTCCAAAGCCAAGGGACCGTCCCTGGGATCCCTGAATGATACGCTCAATGTGTCTCGTGTCTCGGCCCCCAGCCCAGACAATCGTTCGAGACTGAACCCGACCGCCATAACTTCATCGTCGCTGCCGTGAAGTGGTCTTTCATGAATGACGGGAAGGTTGAGGTCTGACGCGGACGGGGAACGGCTGGCTCGTGCAAGGCTGAGTAGCCAATTGTGTGCCATTGCGCGACAAGAATCGAGCTGGGAGAGACGACAAACGGATGGAGGTTTCGGTGGGAGTGCAGAGTCCAACCAGCCGGTGGCACTGGGTTTCCGATGCGTGTAGCCGACTCGACAACGTCCAGACCTCGTCTTCCGTTGGGCAATCAGTCTGAGATTGCGTGGTCTGGGAAAAAGAAATATGGCCGCTAGCCGTTTCGACGAGTGAAACGATCTTCATTTTGTTATTGCCTGGCCCCATTGTATTAGTCACCGGGTGCTGAGAAGATGCTTTTGCAGTGTTTGCTTTCCGTTTGGTCGACTCGTATGTTGGTCGGTGATTGTGTTTGTGAGCAGTTTCGAGTTGAGCACAGTGCTCAGATACCTCAGTCGGGGACAAATTGAGAGTCGCATTTGCAGATGGACACTCGAGCTCGAGGACCAGCGCAGTTGCCGATTGAAAAGATTCATGAGCGGGATTGAAGCTTCGGGTCTAGGGAAGAAGACGATGCATGTCTCTCGATGACCGCCTTGAGAAGCAGACCTTCCTCTTCGAGATTGGGCCTTTCCCCATCTCGCTTGCTAGGCGTGTCTCTCATCGGGAAGGCAGGCAAAAACAGCCAGGCCGGCAGGGCAGGGCAGGGCAGGTGCTTCTGCCAGGAAAGAGGGCAACGGGCCATCGCGGCTACCTGCATGGCGCAGGCCAAGGTCGGAAGGTTTAACAGACACCAGAACTGCAAGAGCTTCAGGTTGTCCCAAGAAGAAGGAAGCACGGCTTCCCGCACGGCATCTTTGTGGAGACAAGAGACACCATCGCCGTTGGCTGCTTCCTGATCTTCCACGTCGAATACATGGATGGTATCCGTAGCTCGGGCTCTCTTTCTCTCCCTTGGCGCCGTGTTGCTGCTTGCTGACCTGATTGCTTCCTTGCTTCCTTGCTTGATTGCTTGCCTTGAATGGCCACCGCTCTTTCGTATTTCATCTCCCCCAGTCCCGACACTCTGGTTCTCTCCTCTTCGAATAGCCGCGCTCTTGACCATCGTCGGCCTTGCTCCTCGACCGGGCATCATCGCTTTCACGAATGATCTGAAGCGCCCCGAAGCCACAAGCTTGACTCGATCTCTCCGTCGAATGTAACAACAGACTCTCGTCAACAAGCCCCGCCATGTCTTTCTTCCAAGGAGACTCCCGTCCTGGCGAGCAGCCCGCGCCTCCTCCGCGAGCCCTGACTCCTGTCGAGGTTGGAGTCATCATCGGCACCATCACCGTCTTCTTCGCCGCCATCGGCTCTCTCTTCTATTACCGCAACCGAAAGGCCAAGAAGCGTCGTTCCGACAACGCACAACCACCATACAGGAACGACCATCCCGACACAGGCCAGGCCAAAAGCGACGGCGGATCGTCTCGAGAAGCAGAACTCGCGGACCTCGAGATACCGCCTCCCACGAGGAAAAAGAGAGCATGGAATGACTTTGGCTCTGGGAGGGACTATGAGGGTGACCGTAAGTCAACCTCAAATCAGGCTGTGCCACATACTGACGATGACGCAGTTGAGAGGGGAGAGGCGTACGAGATGCGTGGCAAGGCCTAGAACTTTGTCATCGAAGTGCAGAAAGTGCAGATCCGAAAGCCACTGCATCGAATGTGGACGCGGAATGTGAAGGGACAGCCGGTGCTGGCTTGAACATGACGTTGCGGAGAGTCTGAACTTGGGCCTGGTTTGGGGGAGCATTTGCGATTTGTCTCTGGTACCAGCACCTCTTGCACATAGCTGGCGTTAACTTGTTGCACCATATTTCCTGCTCACTGGGGTGAAATAATACTGAATATCCTCAAATGCATTCGAGAAAATCCTGCAGTAAAGGAGATGGACCTGCCCCAGCGGAATGATTCGCATGGAACCTGGTGAAAAGCTAATTGTGCTCGTATTGGAATATAGGAGGACACTTAGTCCAGGGAAGGTTTATTGTCGTCATTCCCTAAGCCCACACTGCATCACAAGAGAAACCAAGTAAATAGACATTCTGAACCGCTTCGTGATCTTACCTAAACGCCGCGGATGCTACCCAACCCATTCGTCCCATGATCTACCAGGGAAGAAGAAGAGGAAATAACGTTGTCCGTCGTAATGCTGCTATTGCTGACCAGGCTTGGGCATGTAGCGACTCCTGAACGCTTGACTGATGCTGAACCTGCTTCCTATGGCGCCGTCTTGCATCTTACTCGCGAGGGCCTCCTCCAAAGCGGACTGCGTCACTGATGCGTCTGCACACACCGTCAGCTAAGAAATCCCCAAGATATGCCTTACGCGCCCGGGGGAGGAGAAACGTACCGTCTAAGTCGCTGAAACTGCTACCCATGCTAGGCGTGCCGTCGCTCCCGTCCCGGGAGTAGCCCTTGCCCTTGGAGCTGGGGCTCTTCCCAGACAACTCAGCAGCGCGGCGCGGGGACAGAGGACCGCCACCGCCAGCAGCCGGACGACGATGGTCGCTGGTCGCAGAGCTGCGCGAGATGAGCGCCGGCGAGCTGGTCGACGAGTCCGACGTCTCGGAGTGGTGGATCCTCTCCTTGCCCTTGGGGGTCCGCCGGGCGTTCCGGGGGTCGCCGCGCAGCGTGGAGCCCATGTCCTGCGCCGACGAGGCGTTGGAGGCGGACTGCGGCTTGTACTGCAGGAACGCGGGCTCGGCGTCGTCCTCGTCCTCGTCGTCGAGGTTGACGCCGCCGTCGCGCTGCTGCTGGAAGCGGGGTGGGCGGCGGATGATGCGCGACTGCGCGGGGCTGGACTCGTCGTCGGAGGAGGCGGGGGAGCTGGACTCGTCCGGGGGCGAGGCGGGCTCGGGGCTGCGGGGCGTGCTCTGGATCGGCAGGGAGGAGAGGCGGCGGCGCTGCTGCTGGCCGTCGTTGGATGGCCGCGAGGTGGTGGACGGCTTGGTGGTGGCTCCCGGGCGGGCGGTCGATGTGCCTTCGCCGCCGCCGCCGCCGAGGTTGCGGGTTATGGTGCCGGCGGAGCCGTTGCGGGAGAGGTTCGGGCGGAGGGAGGTGGTTATCGGGGTCGCGGGGGTGCTGGCATCGTTTCGGGGGAGGGGGGAGTCGCGGCGGATGGAGAGGGCTGATATCGTGCGCTGGTGGGAGTGCGGTTCGGCGCCGGGGATCGGGGAGGGTGCCGCGGAGCCTTTGGCGGCGGCTGTTGCCTTGCGGACCTGGGCGCGGAGTTGGGCGGTGTGGCGTTCGGTGAGGTAGGCTACTTGCTGGAGGAGGAAGTCGACGGTCACGTCGAAATGGGCAGCTCTAGGAGACGGGTGAGCTTTGATGGGGGAAGTCCACGTTCGGCGGGAGACTTACAGTTCGTTCCCTGATTGAAGAAGAGTCAGCAATGCCAATAGAAAGGAGCTGTCGAGACTTACAGTCAATTTCCGTCTTGGCTGCGCCGGAGAGGATGTTCCATAGCACATCGTCCTTTGTGGAATCCCAGGTGACCTGCGCAGGTGCGATCGCATCAGCCTTCAGCCCCGCGAGGAACAGCCATCGGGGGACGGCGTCGACGGGGGATACCTACCGGAGGGGGATCCGTGAACTCGCCCCGGAGGATGGGCAGCCGAACGAAGACTGTGTAGTTAGGGTCAGTCATGCCGTACGTGTGTTCGTCATGCTTGCTGGCGTAGCTCGGAATGGTGACAGCCTTGGGGAGCTTTGAAGGAGCGCGACCGCGGGAACGAGGATGACGGAAGTGGTTTAACTCGTCGTTCCTTATCGGAGCTGCGGCAGCGATAACGGGTGCCGGATGGCACGGCCGCTGACGGCTGGCACCGGTGTGCATGGGGGGCTGGTGCTTGGGCCATTGTTCGGGAGCCCGTTGGCTGCGGTTTCGTCCTCACCCTCTCAACCTCTTCTGGACCAAGGATGAACCTTCTTCAGAGTCACGCCATGCGATGATGAGTTGTCAGGAAGGTAGCAAAGAATGCCCAATGCCGTCAAAAGCCCGCATCTTCTCGAACGCTCTCTCCATGGCATCCCCCTGAGTCGCCCAACCCCGCCCAGGAAGCCCCAAACCTTCGCAACCGGTGCGTCTCATCATCTTCACCGCACCTTCGTGAGGATTATGGGCCAATGTCATTGGACGACAAGGCGAGGCTTTCCGAGGCTGGGTCGCACCCTGTAGACCACGTTTGTCCGTGTGTATTGAGGCTGAGACGCATGAAGGCCTTTTGATTCAGCCAACATGTTGGTTGGACCGACTTACTTGTGATAGAACGAACTAGTTGATGGTAGAGAAATCGGGAGTTGGGGACGCAAGTTCCGTAGGAGTTATTGGGTTTCAGGTTTACTTCAGACTCACTTCCATTCTCCTCTGATGAACCATACATCAGATGGGCGCTTAACCAACAGAATGACCGCCCAACACAGGCGGAAGGTCTGTATTGCCAATCAAGAAAGCGGTTTCTACTGTTGCGGTGGTAACAACAACTTTGCAAAGCCGACAAAGAACACAAGAACTTTTCAAGACTTGAGTTGTAAGATTCGCTCGACGGCTGGACCCACCATTTCACAATAAAAGTCTCCAAAATTCCTTGCCAACCCTGTCTGACTCCCACCAGCCGTCGCCGACCATTGAACACCATCTCAGTGCTCGTGATCCACATGAACCAATCCGATATGGTGTAGTGGCCAACATGATGCCCTCTCATCTTGTGAGAGGTTAGGCATAGCCCCGAGTTCGATTCTCGGTTTCGGAATATTTTTGACTTGTGTTGAAAAGGGAAATGTTCATTTTTGATATCTTTTGTCATCCATCCTATTTAGACGCTGCCTTCCGACATCGAATGCAACCGTTTTGTGAAAATGCCTAAAGAATCCATTCTTGATCGCGTACAAACATGAAAAAATGCCATTGACCTAAGCCACCCCAACTTCCCCCACCAGTACTCAAGTACATCACTAAGAATCTCAAGAAGAATCCGTACGCAATGTCCCCGATTAAGCCTCAAGGGCCTTTCGGAGCGCCGCCTCATTGCGAGGGGTAAAGGAAACAGTGTAGGGCTTGGGCGCAAGCACCAAGTTCCTCTTGTCGTCGACGCCGGTGAGAGGGCTCGAGTCGATGACCTCGGTCGTGGAGATCTTGAAGCTGGCCAGCATGCGCATGAAGGTCAGGTACAGCTCGCGGTTGGCAAGCAGAGTGCCCGCGCACATGCGGTAGCCCATGCCGTAGGTGAACATCGGCGCCTCGGGGTTCTCCAGCCAGCGCTCGGGCCGGAAAACCTCGGGATCGTCCCAGACCTCGGTATCTATAATATCATGTCAGACGTTGAATTCGAAATGAGCAAGACGAGAAGAGGGAAGCTTACCCATGTTGCAAGCCCAGGAGTTGAGGAACACAACGGTGCCCTTGGGGATGACTTTGCCCTCAAAGACGAAATCCTTGTTCGTTGCACGGGGAAGAGAAAGGCGGAGGACGGTGAAGTATCTGTCAAGGGTCAGGCTCGGGATTCATCTCAGCTCAGGGGACAGCAAGCTCACCTCAGACTCTCACGGACCAGAGCTCTGATATAAGGAATAGACTGGTCGTCGTTGGCGTCGCAAAGCGGGTTGTTCACGTCGTAAACCTCCTTAATCGCGTCAAACGCCTTCTGCTGGATCTCGGGGTGCTGCGCCAGGAAGCCAATCGCCCACGTCGTGACCGTCGAGAACGTCTCAAAGCCAGCCGACAGCATGGTCAAGCTGATGGACACCAGCTCGACGTCGTTCAGCTTCGCCTCCTCGTCGAGCATGACGTTGGCCTGGATGCAGGGCTCGTAGGTGCCGTTGGCGACCTTCTCCTTGAGGTCGTTGTTGAGCTTGGAGAGGTAGATGTCGCGGCGGCCGCGCATGCCGAGCGCGGCCCGCGTGCCCGCCGAGAAGGGGTTCCAGCGCATGAGGGGGATGTAGTCCTGGAGGTTGTCGGTGACGCTGCGGAAGCGGCTGATGTTGACCTCGACGTCGATGACCTCCTTGAACAGGGGGTCCTCGTGGCTGGGGAAGCGGAAGCCCCAGTTGAGGGTGACGGCCAGGGACAGGCTGAGGCGCTGGACCAGGGGCATGGGGTTCACGGGCAGCTTGCCCGCCTTGCCGTAGTTGAGGGCGTCCTTGAGGAACTCCTTGGTCTCGAGGTCCAGGTGGGGGATGTATGTCTTGATGGCGGGCAGGTTGAGGGCTGAGGCAGCGCCCTTTCTGCGGCGCTTGAGGGACTCATTGTATGGCGAAGTGCCGATGGTTGTGCCCGCGGTGTTGGCCACGATCTTTCACAGTGTAAGCATGGACGCCCCGTATGAATATGGGTATGACGGGAAATACCTTGTGGAAAGTATAGAGCTCTGGGCGGGATGCAATTGCTTGTGAGTTGTGACCGAGAATGACCTTCGCCGCGGCGGCGCTGTTGATCACCAAAACGGGAATGTTGCCAAGCTGCACTTGGAACACCGCGCCAAACTCCTTCGCCCACTCCCTGTACTTCTCCGCAGCGTCATGTCTGACCTGCCACAGGTTCCCAATGAGGGGAAAGCCTTTTGGTCCGTCAAAGTTGGATAACCGCGCGTTGGAGCGGATGAACTCGTTCGCGATAACATATACCAAGAACACCAAGCTCAGGCCCTTTGCCATGAGCTCGATGGGTCGGTCTGTCGCCTCTCGGGCGAGAATCTGAAGTAGGTCCGCGATGGCCATGGTCGTAGCACTGACGGTGTCGACGAGTGGTCGACGAGTTGGTGCTGAGATGAGGTCGTCTTAAGGAGTCTGGATGTTCTGAAGGATGGCCAACTTATTACCACCGGCCGACCCGGGGAAATTTATAATATACAATGTTTCATTGGGCGGAAGGTTCCTTCACTCCCACCGGTTCAAGGAAATCTCGAAGTTTGTGTGACATCCCTCCTGGACCGTAGCGTGGTGAGCGTGCGGCGGAATTTGGCGGGTTCAAATTCCGCTTTCCGCGATACTCAACTTCCGCCAAGCATGAGGCTAGGTACGGCAATCTACGGAAGATGGTCTCTGATTCCACCCAGAATGTTGGTATGGTAAATTGATACCTCTCAGATATTGAAATAAAGAATGATTAATGCTTCGCTTATTTAGTTGCTGGACGACTGCGGCAACTGCAGCTGATGTAAGGAGCCGAACACTAGGTATTACCAGTAATGCCATTTCATGTCACCAGTGAAGCTTAAATGGTTGAAATTGCGGCATTGCTAATGTTTCAAGACACACGATTTCTATTATACAGACTATGATGCAAACTTTCACAGGTTCAAAAGATGGCATGAAATAGAACATTCTCATAATCTCATTGGGTCTCATAACATATCTACAAACAGATGAGAAACATCCAGCATTGACGAGTCCAGAACATTCTCTGGTAGGCTGTCATCAGGATGTCCCTCCGCGGACTCAAGCGCATCGCCACAAATGCCGAGTAATGGGTATGAGCTCGTAAAGTCTGGCGCACTATCCATCGCGTTGAAGAAATCGCTCAGCTCCTGTGCCATCTGCACATCACTGATAGGCTCCCTTGCCCCAGTGTGCCAGACCTCAGACTCTCCCGCTCTCGAATCCTCCTCGCCGATATGCGTTGTGTTTTGCGGCGAAATGTCAATGCCGCTTGAAGAGGGCGGCGGAGTCGCAACTGCGCTGCGCATGGCACGCGTCTCCCTGTCTTCGGCGGTCTGAGGAGGATTCAAGCCCAGTTTCCTCCACGCAAGCCGAAGATCGCTGACCATCTTCCAAAGTCTGCTTGATACGTAGGACTTGGCGCTGAGACCGCGGATGAGATCGAGCGCGATGTGGAACTCGTCGCGGACTGCGGCGCCGTACTCTGAAGGCGCGAGTGCCGCGACCAAGAAGATGACACCAAGAGCAGACACCAAGAAATGATTGAAGCACATTTGTTGTGTCTGGTAGATGTCCGTCGACTTGTTCAGCGAGTTCAGCTTCTGGATGGTGTCCTTGGCGAATCTGATGAGCGACTGGACTTTGGACTTGTTAATCTTGAGGCTCGATGGAGAGTGTAAGATTGGCTGCAGGAGGAGGATCTTCATCTGGTTCGCCCGGAGATGTAACAAAAGCTGGAGTCGTTGAGGACCTCTTGTTGGACCTGTCCAGTCATTCGATTCCCACTCTGGGCTGAGCTTCAGACTCTCTGGGACCTCTTCATACCACTGACCAATCAGGTATAGTAGATAGGATATCTCGTCATCCCTAACTGCTCCTGTTGTCCGGGCAGAGTTGTATGATGTGGACCAGACTTTGTTGCCGATCTGGCTGTAGGCTACCATGGCTTTGAGGTATGGAACGTCATCATCCTACAAGGATCAGCTTTCATCTTTGCATGTATCAGTGCCTGTGGGGAACTTACCGGCTCTGGCAGGTTTCTATCGACATCGCAATGATGCATGACGAATGGCAGGCCGGCACCGAAGCCCCATCGACGATCTAATGTATAGACACACCAGAAGAGCCTCAGCGCTACCTTCCGCGCCTCTACCTCCTTGAAGATTCTGTTGACTGTGCCTGATTGGTGAAGGCCAATCTCTAAACACCAGCGAGCGGAAACGCCGACTAGCCTCCAGGCCTGCAGGTCATCTCCAGTGAGAAAGCTGTAAATAGCCTGTAAACGCGTCAGTATAAGAATAAGAGTCTGCATATGATGCTTGACTAACTAGTAGTACGAAAAGCATCGTGTTCTTGACGCTCGCTGGTTCCCACAACTTGTCGTGTGATGACTTCCTCACTCCGGTAAAGAGGGCTTTTCCAAGCTGGCTGGATCCGCCAGCTTCAACGATTGATCCCGCTGAAATGACCATCTTGAGTAAATCCAGATCTAACGGATCAATGACGGTGGGACCCGGCATAGCGGTAAACGCAAAGCCGTTCTGCGAACCACTGGCCATGGCTCTGTAAAGGACGCGCACATTCTCGATGATTCGAGTGATGTCAAGGAAGGGGTACTGGATGCCTATCTCGACCTCGTAGAGATTGCAGAGCCTGATGGCTTCTTTCTCATCAATCAGCCATAGAGGGTCGACGGACCCAACACCAAACTCCAAGGGCGTGTGGACGGAAGGGGAAGGCGGTCGGGTGCGATCAGCAGATGATGAGGCACCCTGCTTATCACTATCAGTCATGGCGATGCCCTGCGCACGAAGATGTGTCCGGGCTAGACTGATGTTGAACGTGTAGCTTGCTGACGGCTGGCAGTTGTCCTGGGTTTCAGGGGGCTCAGTCGTGGGCAAGGCTTGGTCTGGTCTTGCTGGATTACTGCCTGGATCGGTATAATCTGGTGAAATCAAGCGAGCACGAGAGGCATTGAGAGTCTCATCGAATTGAGGTGACGAGTGTGCCTGTGAGCTCGATCGCCGGTGGGGAGACTGTTGACGGAGCAGTTCAAGATCGCCCTGGAGTGAAGCAACTTGCTCCTTCAAAGACCGAATGGCTTGAGTATCGCCATCGCTACCATCGTTGAGTTAGACAGAAATCATCCGAGCAGACCGGATGGGCTGAACTCACGTCCCACTTGCTGGGGTTTCCCTCTGCTTCTTGGAAGCGGGATAAGCACCTTTTGGTGTTCAGTTAGCATCTATCAAAGCATATTTCGAAGAGCGTGAGGATGCGGTCTTACAGGTCAATGATTGACGTGCACAGCGTAGACAGGGGCTTCTCCCATTGCACTTGCTCTTTCTCTTTCGACATTCAAAGCTGCAGCATCACCATAAGTGTCAGCCACAATATGCCAGAAGGGCCACTGTAATGTGGTACCACTGTCAAGGGGGGTCTTACCATGCCTTGGAGATGTACTTCCCCCTGGTCGCACGCGGCTTGGCTGCAGTGGCATTTCCATTTGCGGTGGCTGGAGACCCGGAACCCGGTGCAGCTTCGGAAGTTGGCGGGTCCATGGCGGAAAGATGAAATGAGGAAAAGAGTTCGTAATCCCTTTTGCTTTTTTCTTTCTCCACGTCCTGCAGGCGGTCTTTCTAGGGGTTGTTGTCCGACAAATGTTGGGTGGCACAGATGGGAGGAAGAATGAGCGGAATTGGTGAAACCCCGCGGTTATAAATGTTGGGCAATGGCATCCTCCGCCGCACACCCCGCATAGAGCACCCCGCAAGATCCACTGTTATCCTCTCCGGGGTAGAGTTTTCAGGCCGGACAGGGAGGCTAAGGCACTCTGACGTATTGTCCGGCTCAGTGATAGCCGGGTGCTACGTTGGTTACAGCGCTCAGCGGTGAGAACTGGCACCTCTAAGACGGGTCTTTGCTGGGGGAAACAGTACTTGTACAATTAGGAGGTAGATGCTGCAATTGAGGTCCGTGAGATGTCTCGCCAACTGAGAGGCATTGAACACAATCTTACAGCACCTTTAACTTGTGATTACACATTCTCCAATCACGATCTCGTGAACTAGCATTATTAGTTCGGATGTCAGCACCGTTCGTCCCTGGCAGTTGATCTCGTGAGCCAGCATCACTGGCTCTGAGGCGGGAGGGGTTTGCGGGGCGCGGAAGGACGGAAATTAGGATGTCCGGCACTTAGAGCGGAATTTCCTGTGAAATTCCGCCATAGCACAGTATGTTTTCGCCACTGAACTGCACTTTACACGGTATCGCAGGCCCTGCTTTCTTGAGCGGTCATGGCCGGGCTCAAAGAGAGATTTGGGCACTTGCAACATCAGTATCGCGCTTAAGTATGAAATAGACGGCTTCAATGGCTTTCCGTTACGAGAGCGGCTTAACCAGATTGACGAGGGTTCATACGGTGTCTCTCCACGAACAATCACAGGTATGCGTTGCTGAATGCGCATCGGGAAAAGCTTGGAGTCGAGTCTCTTCAAGCGTGAAAGAAGAGTCTACGGAATATAACATATGAGATTGGGGACAGTAATGCTTTGATGAACTTCTGGCGCATCCGGTGGGTCAAACAAAACAAAAGAGAGATGGGTCGTACTTGTGGTACTGATTATTAAGGGCTACTTCTACCGGCCTTCCAACTGAATGGAGCACAGGATGAACTTCCTTTCGATGACTAATTTGACACTGTATCCAATATTCCAAGTGAGATATGTATAAGACCAGAGAGTCCTCAAACATGGGATAGCCAGTCGTGCGCACGCTTTCTCTTATATCCTACCTTACGCGTTCCATCGGCGGCTCGAAATAACCCGGCACTCCCAACTCGGTATCAAGATGCGAAGCACAGCAGCATGCACGGTAATATTCGCAGCCCTGGCATTCATTCAAGGTGTGCCCGCGCCACCAGCGATAGCATGGATAGGCGCTGCCGCAACGTTCGGGGTTCTTGCCGGCTCGTCTACCGCGATTATCGCCGTCGGCATCAAGGACGACGAAAAGAGGAAGAAGAAGGAAGAAGATGAGAAAAACAAAGGCAAAGACAGACGTCGCCAGTACGCCGTTACCTATGTGCATAGAATGGTGCGGGAAATTGCAGCCGAGATTAAAACCCGTCGAGCTCAGTCACTAGAGGAACCCGGCCTGGCTCCTCCTGGAGTGCCTCAGTACAACTGGGATGATTGCTTCAACCAAGCCCGCCAGGCAAACATATCGATCAGAGGTCCTGTTGGTGACCATGGAATCCGAGCTACAGGAGTGCCCCCTGTGTGCATGAATCTGGCCACCATGATCGGAGGCGCCATCAACGGCACGGGCATGCCCATTCCCTGTGGTTCGGACTGCATGGACTGGGTGAAGTTGACGCCGGAATACTACGAAAGAGTGAGGAAGATGCTAAACGGCCAGACTCTAGACTTCAAGAAGACCTCCTGAAAGAGCTGGACTGCACCGTGGGCGATTGGGCTGATGCGTGCGGCACCGCCAAAAGGACATTTACCGAGAGCGGAATTTGGTCGCGTTGGATTGTGTGCCATCTTCAGAGAACCACACAGACTTTTAATTCTATTTGAAAATATCGACACCTATGGGAAACAAACCGTCGCGCAGAATTTCTTACGGGCAATATAGTCCGGGAAAGATGACCTGAATGAATACCCAAATAGCAAATTTATGATATGCTGTGACGTGATTTCTCTGTGGTACAGTCCACATAGTCGTGTGCTACCTAATACCTTGGTGCTTGGTGGTCCAACTCTCCAAGATGAGTTCAACTTCATCGTCCAAGGAGTCAACGATATTACTTGGTGGAAATCGCGGGCTCCAACCCAGCTTTCTCCCATGCCCGGGAGTATACGTCGATCTGGTAGAGATTATCAGTTCGTGTGATGTTGGAAGGAGGAATGAGCGGCCTACTTTCCACCAACTTTGGACACCGCCGACGCCGGCTCTACATTCAACGCATCGGAAATCTTCCTCAACGCTTCATCTGTGACGGGTGCGACTGTGTCATCATCAATGACACCCCGTTTCGCCATTGCTTTGGCCACAGCTGCGTAAATGTCATCCCAGCTGGCTGAGCCTGAGGAAGCTAGGTAGTAACCGAGCTTCCCATGATCGGGGTTGGAGCCGTCCAAAATGGCTCTGGCCAGCGCGATGTAGAGCGACGTGTTGTCGGATATGTGGCACACCGGCCATGTCTAATCGAACAATCAGCCGCTAATACAAAAGACGTCGGGGCCGTGACGTACCTGTCCTTCAGGCCCAATCCGGTAAACGCGTCCTGCCCCTTTTGCGGCGGTGACCACATCTACCGTTTGGATGGAGATTAGGTTCCCAAAGCCCAGTCCCTTACCGTCTGTTGATGTCAGTGGTGGAGTTGATGTTGGGATATCCAGTACTTACACACAATACAGGGTGAAAAGAGGTACATCCTGACGTCGAACTTCTCGCCGGCATCAATCCTGCGCAATTGGTGGCTATAGCCTTTGGAACTCTCAGCAGGGGGTTTCAACACTTGGAATAGGAGCAACATACCACCTTCATCTCCTCAACTGGCGCCTTTTGGCCTCTCTGGATGTCATACAGATTGGGATCCGTGTCCAGAAGTGGCTTGTCTGTCGGCGCACCGGCATGCTCAGAAAATTGCTTTGTCCCAGTCGTCTGAAGGCCAGTTAGAAAGGAGTTCCATATGCTCAGAAAAGTAAATTACTTGCGTAGACAAAGTGAACTTCTCGCCCAGTTGCTTTCTTAACTTCACCGAGAGCCTTGATGAAGCTCACAGGGCGCTCGGCACGGTAGGCATCAATCAGGTAAAACACCACGGTGATGTCGTTGTCCACGACCAGATGCCTGATATTGTCTTCCTCAAGAATACATGTGACAGGCTCAGCGTCGTAGAGCGACTTTACTGCGGCAGCCCGTGAATCGGATCGGACCAGTGCGTATAGCTTGTCGTAACCGGTGATGTTGGCACCTGCCCATGATGCAAGTAACGATCCGCCAAGATAGCCTGAGCCGCCAGTGACGAGTACGTTCGTCATTTTCGTCTCAAGAAACAAGCAGGTCAGGTTTAATGAAGCTACCTTAAGGTCTGAAGGCAATTGGGAAACACGGTGGCCCAAGCTGTTTTGTACCAGAGACACTAGCAAATGTGTCGTGATTGTTAATAAACCCATCGGATTCACGATTTGTAATCAGGTTCCAAGTTTGATCAGATTTATCACAACATATTGGTGGTCTTAGCTTGAAAGAATACATCAATGTTGTCATTTTCCCCACAACACGTTAAGTAGGCTTCTTCGGCTTCTTGGGGCGCAGTGAATGACTAGACTAAGAGCGTGCCAAAAAATGGAAAGCTTCGCCTAGCTGATAGTATCGATACCATTCGGAAATGTGTGCTTAGAACGCAAACAATATCTTTGTCTTGGGTTCAGAGTTACCGTAAACAAAGCCAAACCAAGCGACCGGGAACAACCACAAAATATGTCGTATGAGTAGCCTCATGTGCTGATAGTGCAAACAATTACAAAAGTAGAGGAAAGGGGTCCAATGAAACAATGTTCAGAAAAGCAAATACTAACAGCATGTTCCTTGAAATCTTTCAGGGTCTTTCCTAGCCCCTTATGGTCGGCCGACAAGACGCCTTTACGCAGAGCAATGCCAGGTGGATAGTGAATATCTCATATTGCTCAAATATCTCATGCAGCTCATTGCAATTTGATGGAGCAAACATAACCTTCAACTTAGTATTGCGCCCCTTTCTTTGTCTCTTCTGAGCGTGCCGCAGGACGAACTGCGCTCAAATAATTTGCACAAAAATGCATGAGCTGCTGTCTCATTTCACAACGCACAACATATGCAACTAGATAACATGATTATCGTCTCAAGCTGCACAAAAGAAGTACTGAAGAGCAACATGACCTTCTGCGTAACAGGTATAGCCCTATGTAAGATTTGTAGAACGGAGAGCACCTTCTCAAATACGAGCATTCGCACAAAGGTGGCTTTAAATAGGTGGGCCACCCAACGTTATGAAATCGGATACTTGGTCTTCCTCCAGCTCTTCACCACGTTCTGATCCACCCTCAACGTTCGCCAAGGCTCTAAAGTGCGTGGGTGTGGGAAATTGACAAAATGGAAACTTCTCAACGAAGTTTCGAGCCGCTGGTTCAAACATATCTTCACTCTACAGGTGGCCAAGATGACGTGCCGAAGATATATACATTATCCCCTCAAACCGCATCTTTCACGCCTCAAGACGCAGCTTGTTCCACCTTTCCTCGGGCTGTACTCTGCCCTGTTGGAAAACCCAAGGAGATTAAATCAGGCCTTGAGTGCTGGGTAGCTGGTTTCATGGACGGACGAACAACTTCGTTCCCTAATCAATGCTTTCCAACATCATACAACGATATTTTCAGTCCCCTGGGTGTATACGGTACGTAATGATCGTCTGTAAGGGCTGCCAAGAGGTGTCAAAACAGTATCACTCACTAATTGAGCAATACAGAAGACGTCCTCAGTCTGGCGTATCCTGGTACAGCATGCCTGAGCGGCTGGAGTTCGGCATGCGAAACATCCCTCACAAAATGGGTTGGGACCACAACCCAAGTTCAAACATGGTGCTGCCCCAACGGATGGAAATGTGTCACCGCCACAGCAGACACCCCGGTGCGGGATTGCATGAGCGTTTTGAGCACCCCAACGGATGTTTGGATCCAACAGACATCCATGGGCGGTTGGGGTGAGTACTGGAGTAAGGTCTCATCATCAGACCTTCCTAGCTTGTCACCAGTCTCCCTTGTACATCCACCATTTCCGCTTCGCAACACACTTCTTGAAAAACAAAACACTCCTGAGGCTGGGCTATCCACAGCAGCAGTAGCTGGTATAGTTGTCGGGGTGGTAATAGCAGTTATCATAACAACCGGCATTACTTGGCTCGTATGCTTGTGCAGACGCAAGCAGAGAAGAGCCGACCAACAGGCTCAAGCGGACGCAACTGCTGGTGGAGGCGATCCATATAAATGTGGAGTTGTGCATGGCAGCAAAAAGAAGACTTCTGGCCAAGATAATGAGCCACATGAGCTGTCGTCGTACACATTAGCAACAGAATTGGGAGCAGATGACCACCTAGTTGAGTTGGCATCATAAAAGGCTTCAATGCGGGATATCTCACTGCTGTTGAACTTTCCACAGTTAACCATGGGGTCAAGATACGATGTGCGCAGAAGCAGCGTGGACAAAGGAACAGTGACCGTCTGAATGAAACTGAACTATTTGAAAGCATAGAATTATGCGGTGGCAATATTCCATACCTTATTCAACGTTACGTCGCGAACCCTCCAGCAAGTCGTGCGCCACCAACAAGTATACGAGTATCCCGCTTTGGAATTCAGTATCATCTTTCCCTAGCCCAGTTCTAGCTTAATCAATCTGAATGGAATAGGTTAATTTATCGTGGTAGGTAGCCATTATTGACTTTGTATTCTCAAATGATCAGGAAAGAATTCCTTTGTAGAGCATAGCGGCAGTGTAAACAACTGTCGATGTGTACCAGAAGATGAGAGCAAGAGCGTTGGAGTCAGTTGCGCCTGCGTATGAAGACAAACAGTGCACAAACATTGTTCCCAGCATAAGAATGAAAGGACTATTCGATGTCAGACTTAGGACGAATTCGCGAAACCGAGAAATGCACCCCAAGGAAGTAGCTTAATGACTCACGTGGATCGGCTCCGAAGCAAGATCATGATGATATCTTGGTCTTTCTGGGAAGGATGGCGTGGTGACAAATCAGAGGAGTCCAACTTGGCGCCCTTTGAAGGGCTGTGACGATGTTTCTCCATTTCACACATCCATGGAGCGATGTAGAAAGGTGTGTGTGACTTGGGAGTAGTCCGGATGTGTAAATCTGTTGGCGCAGCTGAGATGTCTTGTGGTAGTCCTTAGGGGGCTCGGAGTCTGCACAAGGTAGTCATTGATGGTAGTTTGTAGATCAAGCATTTAGGCCAAGATATCGGCCGGCTCGGCACACGATTGTGGTCATTGTTGGGGGCATTACCCGCAAATCCAAGGTTAATAATGGGGCTCGTGTACCCAAAGAGTGAGGCAGCGGATATCCGGCAACAAACTTTTGAACTTTTGTGCTTCTGCGTCCCAGGCAACAAGAGCCAAGAGATGAGGCTGCTCGGCACGACTTCCGAGCGTTCCTGATGGGGTCTCGTATTTTAGCATCCGAAGGATGTGGTCCTGGTTGCTCCATGACATGATCCACCTTAGTCTCTATTATCCCGTGGTACGGTTGCGCCCGATGCACTGGGGGTTTAAACTCATCGACGAGTAGGCTGCCAATGGAAGAGTAGGTAAACCGTGGACGATGGAAATTTGAGGAAAGGACTGATGCAAGTATGCTTGACACAGCAAACGCAATGTTAGTAAGCGTGTTCGAGCTTTGTCTGCATCCACTACATCTGCTGCCAATCGCGCTCGACCGATTTTTCACCATATGAGCCTGACATCTATCACTGGATCATACGAATATAAAGAGAGGAAGATTTGTAACAAATCCGTGTGCTACTAATCTGTCCATGTCTAGTGTTCCACTGAAGAAGGTCTCGTCATTAGTGTCTCGTTGGCAGGAAATCATCCTAAAACGCCCCCACTCCAGTCGCGATTTCGACCCGGAACCAGACTCAGTCGTTCATTCACACCCATACGGGAATTCAGTCATCTCTCTTAGCCCCAGAATCTCTCTGATACCTTTGATTAATGGCTATGTTGAGGAAGCTTCGGGGCCCAACCAGAAGGGGGTTTTGTAATAGGGGAAAAAACAGTAGAAGCATCTCGGGCAGCGCTCAATTAAGTGGCTTCGCGGTATACGTACCCAAGTGTATCTGGATGAATGCGGAAATAACAATATCATCTCCACCTCCTAATGTGGGCGTTACTCTTATTCCAACTTCACTGTCATTATGTTTTTGGCCGCTTATTAATCGGGCGATTCGGAATCCCGGGCGTCGTGCATTTACACCATGAGCACCTTGCCTTCTTCTTTGACGGACAATCGGAATTGCGAGCCTCCTATTCGACCTCCTCAGTGCCCATGTCGACCAAGATCATTGAGGCGGCCGCCCGGAGACACACGGAGCAACTTGTCGAGTAAAACCAAGGACAACTCACATCATAAGATCTTGGAGGCTGTCGGTTAGCTCCTAACTCCCCGACGAACACCCAAATCGCATGTGCTGAAGGATGTATTTAACAACGACTCAATTCGAAGGAATATGGAAACCACTGTGTTCAAGGCATTTCCCAAGTTTCCGATTATCATTTGCGATCACCAAAACTCATTGTCTAAATCACTAAAAATATGCATTTACCATCCGACCACAACATAAGTCAAGACGGCTACAAATGGATCGCAAAAGCCGTCGATTCTCTCGACCCTGAAACCGACTACGAACTCATCTGGCGCCTTACCTCAAGCTACCACCTCTCAGACTTTGCCAACAATCTCATCTACACCCTCACCTTCCCAAACTTTGTCGTCTCAAGCCATGGATGTACACCCGTCTGGCGCTCAGATGGCGGCAAAGTAGTCCACAAAGCTAGCGATCGTGTGGACAGGACGGAGCACTACAACATGGCATGGTGGTACTACGGCCCTAGCGACCAACGCTGTCGAGATGCTGTTGAGAGGATCAACCAACTGCACGCAGGTTTAGCGAGCCGATACCCAGACATTTCACCCACAACGAAGACTACGTGTACACGCTCACTTTCAGCGCTGTGCTCATGCACCGTCTCCGACTACGCCTGGGGCTCTCAGGCTTCACTGAGAAGCAGAAGATTGCAGCTCATCACTTCTGGAGGGACATGATGCCGCTGTTCAAGCTTGAAGGCAACGGCGTGCCGATCACTGGCTTTCCAAACGACTTCGAGGGCTGCATTACGTTCTGCGAGGCCTATGAGAACACCCCTCGTGAATATGATGAGAGAGCGCGCTATGTTGGCCTGTCGATTTTCAGCCTATTTGCATATCGGTACTTTCCTCCGGGGCTGCGGTGGTTCGGCATGGCCTTCCCCCGTGCGCTGTCGCTACCGACGACGTTGAAGTACTTCCGCATCGAGCCGGCCAACGCAGTACTTGGAGCGGTCATCGTGTTCATCGTGAGGACAGTCTTTCTCATCTCAGAGGTCTTACTACCTGATCCTAAAGTACCCTTCTTCGAGCAATTGGAGACCTTACCGGAGGTGGAAGTGAAGAAGCGCAAGGAGGAGAGCAGGACGCTGGATAAATCATACGAGGCATTCATCAAGGAGAAGATGAGCGGCCCAGGGTGCCCATTCAGTGCGAAGATACAGTAGGAGAGAAGTGTGGAAGCCCAGTCTGCAAGTGCTCGAAACAGCTTCGCTCAAGTCTAATCTATCATAAGCGTTTTTTCCGCCCGTGATTCTCCACCAAGTATTGGCTGAAGTCGTTAAACCATAATCTATATCTACTCCTTTGTCACCTCCTTTTTCAGCCAGGCTGACCAGCTCTTGTCAGCCAGAATAGATCTAACTCTTGCCTCTAACCATTCTGTGTTTCCCCAGAATCCCCAAGACGCCTGGAATCGGCACCAATCAACCAACGCCGTCTCCCAGTGGCGGACGAAGACATCCCAATTGTACTCCGACGGGCCCTTCCCTGAAGGTCTCTCCTTCATCAGTGTTTCCCAATACTGTTCCAGCAGTGCCTTTTCTCCTTCATCCATTGGCAGCTGATCGGGTATATCCTCATGCTGCGTGAGCATCTCAAGAGGTACTGAGCAGGTGAAGAGCTTGGCGAGGTCGCAGGTCCCGACGCCCAGTCCGGCGTATTGAAAGTCGAAGAAGGCAACTTTGTCGCCGGCCTGCGTGGTGAACAGGTTCTCAGACTTCACATCGCCATGGATGTAGGATTCAAACGACCTTCCGGAGGGCGTGAGAAAGTCAGCCACCAACTCGGCGACGGACTTGGAAGAACCATCAACAGGGTCGCAGAAAGCCGAATTCCATTCGGAGTAGTCGTCCCGACACAATGAGCCGTACTCCTTTCGCCTCGTCGCTAGGTAGGTGTATCCTCCGTTCAGCCACAGCTTGGGGTCTGCGGGTGCTTGACCAGAGTCTCTGCGTTTTTGCTCGTCCAGCGGCGGCAGAAGAAACCTGTCCAGGTCGTCTGGCAGCGATGCCCACGAACTGCTGTGATACTTGGCGAGCCAGTCTAGCGCGGCTCTGACTTGCAATCGGTTAAGGACCAGTCTCTTCTCGCCCGCGACGGGGAATTGAGGGCGGAGATCGGTGATGATGGTCGCCATCAAGGCCTCCAACTCGTTGGCGCGTGGCTTGCCCGCCATGTCTCGCGTCGAAGCAAGGCACTTCGCAACCGCAACATCGTCGCTGAGTTTCGGGGCGATCTCCGAGTAGAAGTACTGCTCGACTTCGTAGCTGAGCATCTTGCGCAGGTGCCCCTCATCCCCAGCTTTGGCGCGGGGCGGCGAGATGAGTTTGATAACGAGGCGATACGATCCTTGCGCCTCCGGCCGCAGCGCCGGCGAGATGGCGCTCGCGTCGAAATCTCCGTTGACAGCGTCACTCGGACGGGCAGTGATGGCGCAGATGTGACCGTAGCCGGCCCACAGGGTCTGAAGCTCGACGATGGAGACGAGGTCAAGGCCCAGCCAGGAGAGCATGATCTCTGCGACGCGTCGAGGCTCCTTGAGAGACGCCATGGTGAAGGAAACTGCTGCTGCGGCCAGAACGATTTGGGTTGAATCGGTGTCGGTGTTCGGGAACGAGGTTGCCGCAATGAACTGGGTGAGGTTAGAAGCAGGGCAGGAGCCGGCGGCGAGCGCCGTGTTCATTTCGAGATTGTTTCCCGGGTGGGTCCGGTGACTTCAGCGGCTCACTCAGTGAGTGGGTTTTCATTCCACAGTGAGCGAGCTGGCTCACTCTGAGATTTTCAGTCTCATGCCTCCCCGTGAAAGCGAATTGTGACAAACTGAGATTGAGCTGCCCCTTTATTACGGACTGGAGTATTAGCCGTTCATTTTCAATGGTCAAATGCCGAGAAATAAGAAAACAATAACCTAATATCGTATTCAAGCCGTGGCTTACTTCAGTCTCCTTGGCAGTTTCACTGGATTGGCGAACATCTTAGCACGGCAAGCGCTGCTGCCAGCTGGCACCGGCTGCACTCTTTGTCGGTCGCCACAAGAAAATTGGAGCTCGGACACCATTTTCTCTCACGGCGTCATCGTGAGAAAGACAATCACCTCCTCTACAAGACTCAGAACCTTGATGCAGTTGATCGACGTAAACGAGCCTCAGTGTGGTGAAACAAAGATATCCAATCAATTCACTGACACAGTAAGCAGTCACTCCGGAGGCCATCAGGGTGCCGAAGACCCACCCACGAGGAAGTCGCCATTTAATACTGAGATGCCCTTTCCACTTTCTCACACGTTCTTCCGATAACACCTGTTCAACTCATTTCGCCTACGCTGTAAACTCCTCTGTCATGGGAAGGCTTCAACCTTCAGTCGGCCAGCCGCCAGCGAGCTTCCGCAAAGCCGCCCGGGCTAAGAAGGCGAAGGTCACACTCAACCAGCTCATTCCATCTCTCCTTCCCACACACCCCCGGGCCCGCAAGGGAATCGACGCCGCAGAGCTCATCATTGAGCCAAAGCCAGCGAAGAAACAGTCGGAGTCCTCGAAAGACGGCTCAGCCAGGCCACTTGAAGCTGACTCCCCACCAAGTGTTGTCCTTCGCGTGGCGGATACTCTCACGGCAGCTCACTCTCTCATATCTGATCGACCAGGTGAGGGCCGTGTCGCCATTCTCAACATGGCTTCACCGCTTACGCCTGGAGGCGGGTTCATAAATGGAGCGGGGAGCCAGGAGGAGTCACTCTGCATGAGATGTACTTTGCTTCCTTCTCTCAAGGATGAATGGTACAGACTTCCAGAGCTTGGTGCAATCTATACTCCCGATGTCTTGGTCTTCCGGGGAGAGGACTCCGACGAAGTGCTAGAGAAGAAGGAACGCTGGTTCGTCGACTGCATTAGTGCGGCGATGCTGCGGAACCCAGAGACAGACCGAGACGAGGCAACGGGATTCAGTAGCTACGTCAACGATACGGATCGCCAGCTCGTCCTCGAAAAGATGAAGATGGTTCTACGTATTTGTCAGGACAAGGGTGTGAAGAAGGTAGTTCTCGGGGCTTGGGGCTGCGGCGCCTTTGGCAATCCAGTCGGGGAGGTTGCTTCGGCTTGGAAGAAGGTGCTCCTCCCTCGAAACGACAATAAGGGAAAGAAGAAGGGGAATAAGGAAACATGGAACGATATCGACAAAGTTGTTTTTGCCATCAAAGACGCCGGTATGGCTGATGCATTCGAGGCGGCGTTTGGCAAGGGGTTGACGCGGGAAGAAGCCGACGAATCAGGGGATGAGGATGAGAGTGAAGTCGACCCTGAAGAGGCGAATAGGGCTGAGCTTCGGGAGCGGATACGTGAATTAGAAGAGCGCATAGAAAAGACCGCTAACCCGCAACTCAAAGAAGGATTAAGGGGGATACTTGCGGGGCTGGAGGGCCAATTGCCTTCAAAGGAGAAAGGGAACGCCGCCGACGAGGTCTCCGAAGAGAAGTCCGAAGAGGAGTCCGAAGAGGAAGAAGACTAGCTTACTGAGATGTTTTGTGGAATAATTGCAGAACACCTCCAAAATACAGTACTAGGTGCATGAAGAGTCTCATTACGAGGGCCACTACCTCCTTCGGTGGCATGCGCAAATCGTCTTGCTTCTGGCTCCGTGCTTTCTGAAAGGCCTCGGCTAGCTTACCTCAAACGTCTCAAAAGAATTGAGCGACAAGTGCAATGATCATCCTCTGCTTATGGATATTTCCGTCGGAGTCGGCGGGCAGCTCAGGCGAACAGCAAAATGTCCGATACCCGAATTTCCGAGACTTAAATCACGAGCATAAGTTGGGCATAGTCATGTCTTCCTAAAGAACACAGAATCTCCAAATTTTTACGCGTTGAGCAACTTTCTCGTACGAACTTTCCTTAATTGTCCCCAAAAAGCCATTAGAGCCGCGCCTTAAACCGACTCGTTCGGGGCCCGGTATTCTCTCCGGAGCTGTTGTAGGTCACATTGCCGAAGCCTTCGGTGCGGCCCCGGCGCCAACTCCGGCCCGAGTGTCGCAACAGGGTTTGCTGGCCGAACGGAGAAATAAGAGTGGACCGGTTTCGGCATACAAGACGTTGCGCGAGTAAGGCTCTGTGCACTTCGTCGCTTCAATTACGGTCTTCAGTAAAAGCCGACCATATAGCTGATGCCCAGCCCATGTGTCAGACCAGACTGAAACGCCCAATTGCCTAGGTACTGACCAGAAAGGATTCGACTCTTCGGCAAACTTTCCAGCAATTAGTTCTTCCCGCTTCCAGACGACTGCCATCCGAACTTCCTCCCTCTCCCGCGCGCATCTCCTTCGTAAACCTCTCACGATGGCGACCGCCCCGACGACCTTTCCTCAGTTCTCGAGCCTCCCCACGGAGCTCCGCCGTTCTATCTGGGAAGAAGCGGTGGCTGGCCCATCAATGCACGTCGTTGATGTTTGCTTTCCATCGCGTCGAGGTAATAGCCGCAGCAGACGTGCTTTTCAGGGGTTAACCCTTGCAGCCAATCATCATCCTCCGCGAGAAGCCTCTTCTTGGAGCAGGCACGAGTACATCGCCTTCCTCGACAGTGTACCAAGCATCCAAGATGAAGACAGCCAACCGACGATGACATGGCCGCGGCGCAGTACGCGAGACCCTAGTATGTATCTTCACAGAAGGTTCCAGCGCCAGGCCTGTCATGAGGCGGCATCGGTGTCGTCTCTCAAAGCTGCGAACATCAACACCGTCTACTTCCCTGGCCAAGCCAGAAAGTTCGAGTATGACAACGACCGAGACGTGCTGCATCTCCGCTTTTCCAGCCAGTACCACGCCGAGTATGTCGAGCAGACGAGCTCATCGCACGGCAGTCCCCATTTTAGCAGTATAGCCGAAGCTCTTGAGGCTCACTGGAGTACAGAGATGGCGCTCACTGTGTGGCAGGCACGACGCATAGCCATCGATGTCAGAGAGACATCGATGCCCTTGAGTCTAGTCGAGATTGAGTATTTGGCATCTTGTATTCAGCAAGGCTTGGAATGCATTTACCTGATAGACGATGCTGAGGAAAGGAATAGGAAGAGCGGACCAGAGCATCTCAATGCGTCAAGTCTCCAGCAGAGAGGGAGGCTTTATCGTTTATTGCACAGCAGACAGCTCAAGCAAAACGTCGGTAGAGAGCCCGACGTCTTTCAAGGGGTGGGGAAAACGTACAGAGAGGTCTTCGATTTTGAGAAACTTGGATGGACTGAGGCTCATTCTGCATTTGGCTTTGCATGTCGCCTCTCGGCATCAATTGATGCACAACAGTATGACGGTGGCGAGGAAGTCTTTAAAGGGGTCAGAATATTACTAGCAGAAGACGACTATGTTTAGAAACTTAGAGAGCGTTACAAGATAACCATGAATTCAGCAAGTGTCAATGATCAAGCAAGAGATCACTTAGCTCCTTAAGCTAATGCTACTTAGCCTCATTCCACTGCGTCCCTGCATGTTTCCTCAAGATACATATGCCCCTCCCAAGACAATGATTGGAATAATGACATGAGCGACGAACGAGAGTCGCGTAGATCACCAAAGTCTAACAACCAGCTCAGATTTGACAAGAGCTCATGTAGTCTTGGCTGTATGGGTATGGCTCATGGAAATGAATTCAATGGTTACATTCACTGCTTTTGTTGACACAATAGGTCTATTTCACGAGACTGAAGGTTAATTCAAAAACTATCTACATATACGTGGTTGGTAGACTGCCGGGGTTGAGCTAAACCACAGGCTTCTAGACCTTGTTGCCGATTCATTTAGATGCTTTCGCCGCTCCGGCGTCCTTCTTCCTGACATCATAAAAGCCCAAACCCCAAGTAGAAAAGAACATGGCTACAGAGAGGCCCGTGGTGATATACATGGTTTTCTGGAAAGCAACGGCCCATGCCTTTACCACATTGGGAAGGTCAGCAGCAGACACCTGACTCCTGAAAGCGGTCGCGCCCGCTGTGAGAACTGCTTTAGGGTTCACATTGGGCGCGTGTATCTGAATCTGGTTGATGACGGTATTATCGAAAACCGTGTTACCGATACTAATGAGCACGGCACCGCCGAGTCCTTGTACGAAAACAAGGATGGTGAGGGCGATGGCCACCAGTGTTGGTGGCAGCGCCGTTTGAACAGCCACAATAGCCTGGATCAGAAGTAAGCAACCCAACCCTTTGGAGCTATGCTGGGGAACCTACCATCTGAAGTCCTAGACCTCTGCCACATCCGTATAGAATCTGATAACCAATCCATTTTCCCGCACTTGTGTCGGTAGACCAGGTAGTTATCAGACCTGCACCAATTGAGGTCAGAATGGCCGCAAATACTGCCCACGGGAGGTAGTAGCCCAGTTTGGAAACTGCTTTCTGTCAACTTATTGTTCTCTAAGAGTTCTGAACTGTTGATTCTCACCCATCATGCCTGAGAGAAGAGACATGACAATGGACCCGATGATGCTTGGCAACATGTGAATGCCGCTCTCCATAGGGCTGTCGCCAAGGATACTCTGGAAGTAAATGGGGATGAAGTAAGTTGCGATATACGTGATTCCAAACAAGCAGGTATTCATTGCGGCTCCGCATGCCACGACCTTGTTCTTAAACATCTCAAGCGGCATGAGAGCATTCGCGCCGGCTCGGTACTCCCAGCCCATGAACAGAATCGTTGCTCCAGCAAAACCGCAGAAGAGCCCAATCACGATGGCGCTGCTCCAGGGGTATTCAGCACCACCGTAATGTAGCGCTAAAAGGAGCTGGAGGATGGCCCCAATCAGGATCCCTGAGCCTACAACATCGAACTTCTTCAGGATGTTGCGGTCAGTGAGCACCGCCATGAACTTGGGTTTAGCCATTTGTTCAGGAATGTAGACCAATGCAAGCAGAATGCAAGCAAAACCTCCGATAGGGAGATTAATCCAGAAGCCTGTGATGTTTGTCAGAAACTGCTGGTCCTAGAGATGGGCACTGCTTGATACTTACACCAGCGCCAATTAGTGTACTGTGTTAGCGAGCCACCAATGAGCGGGCCTGCAATCAGTCCGATTTGCGAGATCGCAAGCATGATGCCCATCATAGCGGGCCGCTGTTGAGCGGACACCATGCCGTAAATGATGATCATTGAGCCATTGAAAAGGCCCGAAGCACCAATGCCAGCCACCGTTCGGCCCGCAATGAACTGAACTGATGACTGCGAGAGGGCGCAGATCAGTGAGCCAACCTCGAATATGACTAGGAACACGATGTACGTCCACTGCACCATGTGAGCGCTGCTATGCAACATTTGGCCCTTGGGTAAAACATCTCTTACCTTATTACTGAAGTAAGTGAAGAACTTGCCGGTCAAAGGCTGTAAAGCCGACCTTTGGTATGTGAGCAATAACGTCTAATTGTTTTTCCAACGAAACATGGCCGGTGACTTACACAGCTAATTGATACGAACTCACGTACCAGCCGATATCTTTGACAGAGTGAAACTCATTGGTAATAGTAGGGGTTGCCTTTGTGCATCGTTAGCAACATGCGAGTTGCTTAGAGGCTATCTGTATTGACGTACCGTGGAGAGGATAGCGTTGTCTAGGTTAATCAATATGGCGCTGAGGTTGAGAGCTGCCATTGCAAATAGTAGCTTGTAGCCTGTGACGTGCTTTGGTCCCTCGTCGACATCTTCTAGGGGGTCTTGCAGTTCCTTATCTGCAGCCCCAGAAGTATCATCGCCCGACGTTGGCTCGATGTCTTCATTTCCGATGAATTTGGTATCTTCTGTAAAAGAGCCACGTGACTCTAGCACATTGGGTGTAATATCACTGTTTCTGGGCTCCATTAGCTTTGAGGCGAACGATGAAATCCTGCAAGATGGATCTGCAAAAATGGTGAGAACGGGTGGCTAGGCTGTGAGGGTTCAGTAGTGCAGTAGTACAGAACACCACAGCGCATCGTTAAAGTGGTAATACAGGCTTAATGTGCAGGCCTTAAGTCACCGAACATTCAAATCTTCGGGGATTAGATGCCCTGGAATCGGTACACATTGCTTAAGGTTTTGACCGACTCAGCAGGTGGTATCACTCTGTCTCGCGTGCCGCGGTAATGTCGATCATCAGTGCAGAGTTCAGCACCCTCTGAAGGAAGGTACATGCCCTGGATAACATTACTTGTTCTAGAAGTCCCTTTGCCATGTGCAATTCATGCTCAGAGTCTATAGCCTCGAACCTACTGCACGGCGGTATCTTATAGTACGGCACAAACAAGCTTATCCCGTCGGGTGTGCCAGCCGGCGGAATGCGAACAAGCTGCCATGAGGAAAGTCAATACTTCCCGCACTCACTATGGAAAGTTGAGCTTAAATCGCATAGAAAGAGCTATCCTCGCCGAGAGTCAGCCGAAGATGAGTTGGGTTTCTGTTGCATATATCTTGACAATAATCTTGCACACAATCGGGGCGGTAATCTGCATTAACCGCCGTTGAAGGCTCCCAAACGGGAACAAGACCACACTGTACTCGGACCGCTTGGGCCGGTTGACGCCGCCGGTGATTTCTAGACCCCCCCTGTGCCCCTGTTTGGCAAGTCTACGTTGGATCCAGCAACTTTCAGATCCGGATTGGGATAGCAAGAAGACTAGGACATGAACATATACAGATAGATGCGCCGAGCTATTCCATTCTGTTATGTATGAAGCATCCTCCGGCACATGAGCGGTTCCCCCGTCCTGCCGTGAATTTGCCGTGAATTACAGTACCCCAAATCCTCAGTGAGTCAGCCACCGCCACCACTTCACCCAATTTGCAGCTTGGTTCCCAGCCGTTTGTAGTTTGTAGCTTGTATCATGTGTCAACTAGTGCACAGCGGAAACCTTCAGCAGAGCACGAGTGCATATTCTGGAAGTTATCCGCGCATGCCACCTCAGGCTTTCCGGGGTTCGTCTGATCTTAGTGTTAGTACCTGTACAGAGGAACCTTAACCATGTTCGGACTCGCTTCAGTAGCCACCGAGAAGTCTCCTGGCCGACCTACCCCTCACTGAGGGGAGCAGGGAAGCACAGCTTAGGGGACATGAGTCGAAGCTAGGGGAGTGTCGGTCCAACAGTTGAATCGCGAGCAGCTTTTCGTGAGCAGAGAATTCGTGGTTCGCAGCACCACGTGCGTACCACGATGAAGAAGAATAGGGCCGATTCCTCATTGCTGCTCATCACGTCCGATGGGCAAATGGTTGTTGGAACAAGCTTCGATTTTTCTGCTCAATGCAGCATGCCGTGTAAACGTGCTTCGCTATCTTTGTTTGCCCTCGCTAATTAATCATGACAAAATTGTCAGCGCTCGACATCGATTACGATGTCCCAGCTGCCCCCGTAGCAATCCAAGTTCTTCCCGAAACGCAGCAGCAGCACTTTCCATAGCTCTATCGTTGTCCTTGAACTCTCCCCAAAACACGCACCTGTCCGTTTCGCTGCCGGACAAAATCGCATCCAACGTCGGCTCGGTCTCTTCTGAGCTTAGCTGACGACCGCGGGGCTGGGTTTGCTTTGGGGCGTCCAGACCCCCGGAACCGACACTAATGTAGTGCTTTTCTGGGACGCCAAGCTGCACGCCAAGTGTGTTAAGCTTGTGCGTGACAACCTGCATCAGCACCAAGATCTTGAGGTCGTCATCCCCATCAAGAATCACGTCTTCCACTCGCAGGTCGTAGAGAAGCTCTGCGATGTTTTCTCCGCTTTGCAGACCAGAATAGACGGCAGCAAAAATCTGGCGAAATGCCTGAAAGATCTTGGCGTAACACGAGAGTAATAGCAACTTCGTCGGTCCGTCGAGAGCTAGCGGGGCCGTTCCGGATCCAGTGCGATCGTGTTTGGTAACGAGATTACTCAACGTCTGTGTATGTTGCAGAATATTTCGCAAGGTTGCCGTTGATCTACCTTTCGCTCCTCCTGGTGAAGTCTCGGCTTTCTGCACAGGATTTGACGAGACCAGCTCGAATAGACACGAGGTAAGGCTAGCTACCTCACATGTCAAGGCCGCATTGAATGAGCTTTTCGGCGGCGGGGGCGGGTCACACTGCTGGTCCTCGATTGGCGGCTCTGGTTCTTTTGGTGGAGGTTCCGAATTGTCAGATGAGGACTCGAGAGATTCACCTGAGCTACTTTGCTCCGATACTGAGTTGACAGAATTTGGGCCGTCGGAGCTCCAAGGCATCCAGTCCGTGGCAAGGTCAGATGCGAAGAAGTTCATCAGCTCTCCGTCATGAGCCAAGACCCCAGATAGTGGCGGACTCTCCAAGCCGGACGCCATCTACATCAATCAGTATCGAATGAGGGCCGAGAAGTTAGGGAAGTGCACCCAGTGCTTCTACTGACCATTGCAGGATCAATTGGGGTGAGTCCTGTGTGATTCTCTTCCCATGAACCTCGCCTATCGCACGGTTCTTGCCATAGCGCCGGGGGGATGAACGAGATTCCCCTCGGATCAACCAGATGAAATGAAGCTGACCCTGCCCTCCCTGCTCGCGATCTTGGCGGGCGACCAACGCGACGAGAATGATTCTTTCTGCATTGAACTCCTTTACGACTGCATCTCTCGCATGATGGATTCGGGCCCCCAGCGGCAGGCCAGTCGCATCGTAATTTCTGTGCTCGACATCGCTCGCAGGCTAGGCTGTTCGTGCGTTTGGAAGGATCGGTGGAAGACATGGTGGTGAGGTGCTGTGGTTTAGTTCGTGTCTTTCGGCCGCATACGAGCAAGCTTCACGTTGGCTTCAATGTGACACGAGGAGGCGAAAGTGTACGCCAGATGACATGAGAATAAATGCGCTAGCGAAAAAGAAGAATCCGAGGATGTCTGGCCATATACGATAATAGACGTCCGCTGCACAGTGAGTTCAATGCTTGAGCTCGAAATCGGTAAAGTATGCGCTACTATCAGATCTAAGAAAAGATACTAATGCGACGATGTCTGCCCATCATCACATGGGTACGATACTCACTCACAAGGTACTCGGTCCCGGCATGTCAGTAGTTGCATGCGGGTGCTCAAAGCTGACTCGTGATATGGTTAAGCGATCATTTACCTTCAAAAAGACAGCCAGCATCAACTGTAGCTGGCGAACTCTAATAACCTGTAGGACGCTGTCAACGACACAAGGTGAAGCAGAGGGTACCGAAGCGTCAGTAGAGATGTTCCCAGGTGAGGGGTAGCTACATGTATTGAGGGGAGCATCTTACGGCCCTGTCTCCCCGTGTCATGAAGGAACATGTTCTGGGTTATGCCTGATGGCATATCCACGGTAGGGATACTGTGCGAAGAATGCCCCTCAAAAGCAGTAGGGGTTACGTACAACAGAAACTCCCTCAAACTTTGAAGGCGACTTGCGTTGCAACGGGACGCTGGCATCCTAGGTAGAGCTGGGTGAGGGCAGCGAGCAAAGCCTTGTTAAACCCAGCCCAGACCCTTAAGCCCCGTCTTTATTGCCACGGGAAAGGTGGGAATTCCATGGAACACACGGCACTTTTCGCCATCCGCGTTCAGCCTCAGAAAGACGGAGCTGAGGCCACCGGGGGAGGTACCGGTACTCGGACAGATACTCGCGTTGCGGAGCGTGGGGGATTTCCGGGGGTCGCGACCTGCCCCTTCGCGATCATAACATCGTATCAGGGAGAAAGTAAGTCGCGGTTCCACTGTAAGTGAACAAGCTTTGTAGCAACATACGATTCCAGAGATCTCCTTGGTCGAAAGACCCAATCGATTTGTTTAACTACAGACCAACCTCTTAGTATATAACAAACACCTTCCTTTACAAAGAAACATAGTATATTTTTAACTATATATTATATTAGATTACTATATACTTATACTTATCCTTTTATTTATCCCTATACTATCCTTATTTATCCCTATCTCTATTTATCTCCTAGAGTAATATTTATATTTATTAAAGATTAGTATATTACGCTATATATTAAGTTTTCTAAGCTTAATTTTAATAACTAAAAAAACTATAAATATTTATTCTATATTACTATATTATAGTTAGCTATCTAATAGTAAGGTCTACTAATAGAAGCTAGGAATTAATATATTATAATAGTATACTAAGTTATAGTCTAAGTTATAAGTTATAAGCTAATAGTAAATTAAGTTTTTAGAAACTAAAGTAATTAGTTTTAGACTTAATAAGTAATTTATAATAAAAGTAAACTAAAAGTATCTATAAAAATAGATACTAAGTTAATTACTAAAGAACTATAGAAATCTAACTTTAAATAAAGCTTAAGTTATACTATATATAAATCTTTTTCTCTAAATAATTCTATTATTTATAAATACTATTATTTTTATTACTATAAGTACTTATTCTAAAATAAAATAAATATTTATTCTAATATCTACTAAACGCTTATTATAGATCTTTTATCTATACTTATTTTTTATTATTATATAACTTATACTATAGTTCTTCTATTCTAAATAAGTTTCTATTATTCTTATAATTTTATAATATAAATACTTTATTCTAGCTATTTAACGCTTAAGTAAGTTAGTTAATTATTATTTTTATATATAAGTGATAATATTAAGTCCCTTCTCTAAACGTTTTATTCTTAAAACTTAGTATAAATAAGTTATTAGTTTTAAGTTAAAGATTTATTAATTATACTTCTTAATTTATTTATAATACTAATACTATATTAAGTTATATCTAAAAATTAAAATCTTCTAATACTTTACTTTATTCTCATTTATTCTAAACTCTTTAATTTATTAATAAAACTATTAAAAATAAAATACTTTATTTAAACTATTATTTATATAATATATATTACTTACTACTTTTAAATTTTAATATCTATATAATTTATTATCATCTAAGTATTCTCTATAATATTTCTAAAAATATAATCTATATTTATAGGTTTCTTAGTTATATTATATAGTTCTTTACTAACTTAATAAATAGTAAGCTATTTAATAATAAAGTTAAATTATATAAATTAAGTAAAAGTAATAAAAAAAATAAAAAAAATAAAAAACTATTATTTTATAGTAAAGAAATAAAGTTTATTAAAAAACTCAACTAAAACTTAATATATTATTAGTAAAATTAAAGTAATTATAAGACTAGAAATAAATAATATTTAAGAAAAATAAAGTAGCTATTACTAAATTTCTAAAATATATATTAAATTTTATATTAGAAGTATAATTAATAGAGACTTAAAGTACTTTAAATATAGATACTTTATTTAACTAAAATCTTATTACTTTAAACTTTTTATTAAAGGAGTTTTAATTATTCTTTAGTATTCTTAGATAAATAAAGTATTCTATTTATAGCTTCTAGCTATTTACTATGATTTTTACCTGCTTAGAGCGACAAACCTCCTAACGCTACACCTCCTAATAATATATATAGCCTTTAGTTATATAATCCCTAATAACCTCTTAAGTCTCTAACTACTTCTCTTAACCTCAGCTATACTTATATATATATATATAACTTTACTATTTTTAACTTCACTTTAGTAATAATATAGTTTATAATTACTTAATTACTTAATTACTATAGACTACTAAACTATTAACCTATCCTCTCTCTTATATATTACTTATACTACTAATACTATCTTTATTACTACTTTACTATCTACTATTTGTTTTTATTTAATTAGGTTAGCTAATACTTTTATAGCTATACTATTATTAGTAACGCTCTCTCTATTAGTTAGTATAAAGCGTACTTACTAATTCTTATTAAGCTTATACTTAAACTTAAGCTATATCTACTTTAGTATTATAGAGGGTTTATATAAAAAAAAGCTACTCCTTAAAATAGCTAGAGATATATATAGCTTCTACTTTAAAGTTATTAAGGGTATTTATTACTTTAATTATAGTATAAAGAAGGTCCTTTTTAGAAGTATTCTTAAAAGCTCTATCTAACACTATTATAATAAAGTATTCCTAATTAGAGTTAGAGTATTTATTAAAATTAAAAGCTTTATTTAGTATATAGATATTATTCTATATAGTAATATCTTTAGCTATCTTCTTAAAGAAAGTTATACTTAGTATAAAGTTAGTATTTTTATATTCTTTATATAGTATAGATATTATAAAGATATTTTAGGATTTATTATAGGTTATAAGGATAGGTTATTAATATAGGTTTAAGGGTAAGGAAGAGGAAGAGGGAAGGGTATAAGGCTTTATATATAGTAGTAGAGCTTTTTATACTTCTAGCTATAAGAACCTCTTATAATAACCTCTTTAGTTAAGGAGTTATCTCTATTTAGTAGTATTACTAAGCTATAAAAGCTTTAGTAACCTCTTTAGTTTTAATATAATTAGCCCTACTATATATAGCGTTATTAGTTCTATACTATATAGCTAGCGCTATTACTATTCTACTAATTTATTTAGTTAGAGTATATGTTTAACTTTATATAAAGGTTTACTTACTAATAAGAATATATAGGGTTTCTATACTATTTTCTTTAATTAGTAGAAGGTATAAGTTAAAGTACCTATATAGTATTTCTAGAATTATACTTATATATAAGGTGAATTTTACTATAGTTGTTTTATAGGGGGGCTATATTATAACTATAAACTTAATACCTTTTATTAATAATATACTTAATATTTATTTTATTAATATTTATTTTACTTTATATTATTATTATATTAATACTTTATAAAGAATTATAGGTTAAGTTTAAAAATTATAAAGAGGTTTTTAAATAATATTATTATCTATTTAATTATAGTAGTTATTAAGTAAATTTCTTAAATTAATTTATTATTTTATCTTTTAAAATAGAACTAATAGTTATATTTTTCTTTATATATTCTTTATATTTATTATAGAAATATTAAAACTAAAAAAAAGTTTAATAAGATTAATAATTATTTCTTAATATAAAATAAGTTCCTATATATAACTAAAAATATAATCTTAGTTTTACTATATTACTAAAGTATTATAAAAATAGTATTATTATATACTTTAGAATATATTAATTTCTTAATATTTTAAAAGTAATTTAGTTTTATTCTTTTAGTTATTAAGTTCTTTTTTAAAACTAAAGTTATTTATACTAAAAGTAAACCTATAAGTAATTTCTATTTAAATATATTAATAAGTAATATTATAAAGTTTATTTAAGTTATAAAATAAACTTTTATTTTCTCTAAAAGTTTAGTTACTAATTATACTAAAGAGTTATTATTCTATTAGAAAGTTATATTAATATTCTAGCTTTTCTTTAAGCTGTTCTTTAATTTATTTTTCTATTTCTTAGTTAATTTATTTAATCTTAATAAGGTTTCTATATCTATACTTATATTATTCTATATATAAAATATAGCTTTAAATTATTTTTTATATATAAAATTATACAATTTATTTTAGATTTATTCTAAGTATATAAACTTAGCTAATTAGAAATATATAAGTTTTAAATTATTATTATTTTTTAGTTCTTAAGTATATATAATAAAAGTAATACTAATAAGTTTAAATTATTAAATCTATAGTATTTTATTAAATAAGTCTTTAAATTTCTTTATAATTCTATTATTTATTATAGTTAATATTTTAAGTTTAATAAAGTAATATCTTAAATTCTCCTTATTACCTAAATAGATATTATAACTATTATTATAATATTTAATAAATAAGAGAGATATATATAATATTATAATAACTATATTAATTTATTATAAATATTTAGTTATTAGTTTCTAAAATAGTTTTTTAAGTTATTTATAATCTTTAATAATATATCTTTACTTATTATAATTATAATATTTAAACTTTTAAGGGTTTTTATTATTTAGCTTAGTTATAATATTAAGATCTATTAGTTTATTATATTATTTATAAGTAATACTTTAATAAATATTATTTTAGTTATTATAAGATCTATTATTATTTAATTAACTATTAAACTTATACTATAGTTACTATTAATATTTATATTTAAAGTTAAAGTTTAGTTTTTCTTTACTTTCCTTCTTTATAATACTTAAAAAGTTAGTTATTAATTTTAATAATATATTTAATATAATCCTTAAAACTAAGAAGTATATTAAGTTTAGCTATCTTATTTTTAATTAAGTTTATAGTTATAATATAGGCCTCTTATAAAAAGACTATAGTAGAATTCACCTTATATATAAGTATAATTCTAGAAATACTATATAGGTACTTTAACTTATACCTTCTACTAATTAAAGAAAATAGTATAGAAACTTTATATATTCCTACTAATAAGTAAACCTTTATATAAAATTAAATATATACTTTAGCTAAATAGATTAATAGAATAGTAATAGCGCTAACTATATAGCGTAAGGCTAGTAGTAATAGTACTATATATAGTAGAGCTAATTATATTGGGGCTAAATAAGTTATTAAAGCTCTTATAATAATAGCTTTATTAAACTTTCTAGTGAAGTAAATACTATTATAAGAGAGATAACTTCTTAACTAAAGAGGTTATTATAAGAGGTTCTTATAGCTAGAAATATAAAAACTCTACTATATATAAAGTTTTATACTTTTCCCTCTTCCTTCTTTTTACTTTTAAACTTATATTAATAACTTATCTTTATAACTTATAATAAATCCTTTATAATATCTATATTATATAAAGCACTTAAGTTTACTAAATATAAGCTAAATAGCACTTTTATCTTAATAAATAATATATAATATATTTAGAATAAGTTTAACTTTAATATACTTAATAAAAAGCTCTTATTTAAAAAAATAATCTAAAGAAAACTAAAAGTATATTATTTTAATAGTTTTATTAATACGTTTTTTTTAAAGTTTGTATAAGTAGTAATATTATCCTTCTTACTAAGAAAGTTTTAGATAATATTAATATAGAGTTTAATATTCCTTTTAACTACTTTAATAAGTAGAATTTCTTCTCTAAGGTATGTAAAAGTACTAAAGAGGATATAAGCTTTATATAAAGCTTATAGTAAGTACGTTTTACGCTAAATAGAGAGAGTATTATTAATAATAGTATACCTACTACTAAGTAAAGGTATTAGCTAGCTTAATTAAATAGAAAGACTATAATAATAATAATAATAAATAATAAATAGTAAAGTAGTAATAGGAATAGTATTTAATAGTAGTATAAGTAATATATAAGAGAGAGGATAGGTTAATAGTTTAGTAGTCTATAGTAATTAAGTAATTAAGTAATTATAAACTATATTATTACTAAAGTAAAGTTAAAAATTATAAAGTTATTAACTAATATGTATATATATATATATATATATAAATATAGCTAAAGTTAAGAGAAGTAGTTAGAGACTATAATTATATCACTTAAGGCTATATATATCATTAAGAGGTGTAGAGTTAGGAGGTTTAACGCTCTAAGTAGGTAGAAATCATAATAAACAGCTAGAGGCTATCTTATTTTTAATATTATTTTTAAGTTTTTAATAAAAAGTAAATACTTTATTTTTATTAACTATATTAAATTAAGATATAATTCTTTAAAACTTAGCTATATAAAGTAAAATAGATTTAGTAAAATAGATTTTATTTATTTAAAATAAGCTAGATTATATTTAGTTTATCTCTTCTTATTTAGCTTTAAGAAGGTTAACTAAAAAGTTTTAATATATTTTATAAAGTTAAAGAAAATATCTTTAATTCTTAACTATACTTCTTAATAAAGTTATTAAGTTATTTTATTAGAGGGGTTTAAATTACGTTAAAGCTTATTTTCTAAAAAGACGTAGCTATATATACTATATATTTAGTTTTATTATAGAAAGTACTTATATAAAAAGTTTAAAAGATTTATATTTATATTAAATATCTTTAAAACTATTTTAAAATCCTATTAAAAGTAATAAAAAAGTTAAACTTAAGTTATTCCTATCTTTTAATTAAAACTGAAATAATATTGTTAGTAGTTTATAAAGTTATAACTTCTTTTTTAAAGTTTTAATATCCATAAGTTTATTTCTATAGTTCTTTAAGAACTATAATATTCTAATTAAATATATTATATATCTTTTTAAAATTATTATTAGTTTTATTAAACTAATAATTAAGTTCTTTAGTATTATTATTACTATCTAAGTTACTTTTTATTTTCTAGTTTCTAAGTTCTTAAATTAACTTCTAAGTAACTTATCCTCTAAAAGTAAATAAAGAACTAAACATAAGTAATTTAATAGAAATATAAAAAAACATTATTATTTAGTAACTATTAGTAGAAATTAATACTTAACTTATTGAATAAGAGTAATTAAAGTATTATAGTTAGCGATTCAATAGTAAAGCTTATTAATAGAAACTTAAGATTAATATACTATAATAATATATTAAGTTATAATTTAAATTATAAATTATAAACTAATAGTAAATTAAGTTATTAGAAACTAAAGTAATTAATCTTAGACTTAGTAAGTAATTTATAATAAAAGTAAGCTAAAAGTATCTATAAAAATAAATACTAAGTTAACTACTAAATAGCTATAGAAGTTTAACCTTAAGTAAAACTTAAGTTATACTATATATAAGTCCTTTTCCCTAAATAATTTTATTATTTATAAGTATTATTATCCTTATTACTATAAGTACTTATTCTAAGATAAAATAAATACTTATTTTAATATCTACTAAACGTTTATTATAGATCCTTTATTTATATTTATTTCTTATTATTATATAACTTATATTATAGTTCTTCTATTCTAAGTAAGTTCTTATTATTCCTATAATCCTATAGTATTAATACCTTATTCTAGCTGCCTAACGCCTAAGTAGGTTAGTTAATTATTATCCTTACGTATAGGTTATAACATACTACTTATTAGTAGTATATTATACTTAAGAATACTATTTTATATTATATTATACTTATTTATAATATTATTTATAAAACTAAAACTAAAGCTTTATTATTATATAGTATATAATACTACTATATATAACTCTTACTTATTCTTTTTATTATAGTAGTCTTTATAGTTATTATAATTTATACTATATAATATATAGTTTAATAGCTAATATAGTAAACTAGTTATAATATATTTATAGATATATCTACTAAGAATATTATACTTAAAATCTCTTATATTTAAGTAGCTTATATACCTTATAAGGTACCTTAATAAAGACTTAGATAGTATTAATACTTTTTAATCTTAGTATTAGTTTTATATCAAAGAAAACGTATAAAGTATTAAGTATAAAATAAGTACTCTAATTATATATAGAAAATTTCGTGTAATATTTAGGTGGCTTATGCTACTTACTACTAAGGTACTAAGTAACAAACACCTGATTGCAACGTTAAGGGACATGGATCAAGTTGCCAGCTCACGTTGCTAACAGCTAGCACAACCGAAGCTTATGCTTTCGCGTTCCAAACTCTATTGTCACAACTGACTCGCTGTCCTCGCCGAATATCAGCCAACGCTCATCCTATTACTGGGTTAATTACATCGCAAGGCTGTCCACACCACACCCAGTACCATGCAGCTGGTAAAAGGTTCTCCTGTTAAACTTCATGTTTCGTTACTGCGAAGGCATCTACCCCTTTCAAAAGAAAGAAAACTACCCAAAGCAGTATTTTGTGGTGGCGGAAAACCCGAACTAATATCGAATCGCTTCATAATAAAGACTAGAACCCCAAATTAGCCAGCCAGGCCTCTGCACGCGCCTTCATTTGACCCATCATTCCAACACCGTAGACCAGCCAGATCTTCCACCTTGCGAGCCCTTCCGGGAACTCCGCTTCTTCGGAAAAGGCACTTCCTAAGTATTGACACCCCCCGGTTTCACCTCCAAATACTCTGTTTGTGAATACTGCCAGACCTGTATCTCGGCCGAATGGCATTTGAACCTGAACATATTGATGTTCCAGCTCGAAGCGCCATTGCTTGCCGGCTGATGAAAACTCAACGATATGACCGGTCGAGCGTCCAGCAACTGAAGCACGAGCCCCACGTCCATGGTGAGTTGCCAAGACCTTTACATAGCCCTCCCCCGGCGGTTCATTAATAGGCGGTCCGCTGGCTTGTGTCGAGACGAGTTTCTGTCCATTTTTGAACAATATAGCCGTGTAGTGAGGGGTCCTGCCGCCGACTTTCGACGTGGGCTCCCAGTAGAAGAACGAGTACGGACCGGCAGTTCCGCGGATAATGCGGAAGCCCCAGATGATCTTGAACCAGTTGTCAATGGCCCACAGGTGAAAATGGCCGCCCATCCCGGAGTACGACACGGGCCCACCCCGGCGTCCCTTGATGGTCAAGTTACCCCGGACCTGGGCAGCAGGGACGGTGCCATGCATGTGGAGCCCCGCCGCCACCTGTGTTGAGCTTCGCGGCGACGCGTGTAATGTTCCGTCGGGGAAATGGCCCGGGGCCGAGCCGGCGAGGAGGAAGCTTCCGTGGAACTTGGGCGTCCTCACGGAAAAGGTGGTACTGGCTCCGATTTCCGTTTCTCTGGGGACGCGAAATTCGAATGAGTGGCTGTCAGACGTCCAGGTGCTGGCTACGAAATCCCCACAGTCGTAGATGGAGGATTCGTCCACAAAAGCAAGCTCTTGGATCTTGGTGCCGTCTGCCAGCAAGGCGTAGAACTCGACATGAAGATTGCCTTGCCCGAAGAACGAATAGGAGGCATCTCGACCGAGAGAGAGGAAAATACCACTGGACCCGTTGTCAGACACACTATCAAAGACCCACTGCTCCCAGGAAGTTGAGTTGATGCCAGACAACTTGCCAATGGTGGGGTGCTCATCGTGCTTCCGTGGACCAAAGTGCACATCTCCCGCTACCATCTCATGAGACCCAATTCGGTGCTCTTTGCATCCTTGTTTCCAATCTTGTGATTGGCTTTGGGATATCCTGCGGGAATCGTTGCTAGTATCATCGGCCAGGTGCTTCTGCTCTTGGAATCTGGATTCCGTCGATACGGTTGTGACAGCCTCGAAGAGGATCAGACCCCACAGCTTCAAACGAACCATCGTCTCAACGTTTCGAGCTTGAGTTATGACGTATTGAAATGACTCATTCGAACTTTAAACGGCAGTTGAAGAAAGCGGTGAGAACAACAGAGAGTAGCAGATGACTAGGGGACACGCAGCAAAGGGTTAGAACATTAGAACAGGTCTTCCAATTGATATAACCCATACGGATTGGAAAACACTACAGCTGATGGGGCCAGCAATAACTCTAATTCAATGTCATAGCCAGAATTTTAGGCTACATGTGGGTCACTTATTCGAACGGCCATACCGATCCAATAGGCCGCTGCATCCCGACCACTCGGCCTCCAGACTGAAAGCCCCTGAGATTATAGCTACTCACCACATGATTGGAGGCTGAGAAGGTCACCCCTAATCGGCAATTATCATTAGTCGGATGTTTAGTACGAGAAATCTCGGGCCCGAATGCGACTGAGCAGCGCCACCCGAATAGTCTCGTGTTAGCCGACGTTACACTGCTTCAAGCAGTGAGTTGCTTCAACGTTATGAGTTTATGAGGGCTATGTGCAACAGGCGTTGGTAGTCAGGAGCTGATCACAGCATTTACCCAATTTCTATCTTCGAGCATCTGATCTCTCACACAATGGGCTCACTTGGTGTTCCGAACTTGCCCGAAAGGCAGCGCGCCATCATCCAAGCTCAAAGCCCACCAGGGAAGCTGGTTCTTACCTCTGGTCGACTTGTACCTAAGCCAGCATCCGATGAAATTTTGGTTCGCGTCCATGCGGTTGCTGCTAATCCATCAGATTGGAAAATGTCCACGCAGTTTCCATGCCCCGGGGCCGGATGCGGCATGGACTTTTCCGGAGTGGTGGTAGCGACCGGTCCCGGGCTTGATCCGGAAATAGGCATTGGAGTTGGTGATGCCGTTGCTGGAGCGGTTCATGGAGCCAATCCCATAGATCCTCAAGCCGGCTCATTTGCAGAGTATACTTGTGCTTTTGCAGATCTCACGTGGAAAGTCCCTCGTTCATTGTCCTCGACAGATGCTGCGGCAATTGGAGGCTGCTGTGTGGCTACGGTCGGGCTTGCCCTCTTCGCTGAGGATGCTTTGGGGCTCAAATTCGAGTTGAACCAGTATTTTGAGAACTCCAAGCCACCTTTCGTGTTGATTTATGGAGGAAGTACTGCTTCAGGAACTATGGCGATCCAACTGACTAAACTGTGAGTCAATAAGTCTGAGGCCTCCTATGGAAATTAACGGCTGATTTTGTCTTGCCCATCTAGTTGTGGCTTTCGTGTGATCGCAACATGTTCGCCGAAGAATGCGAACATGGTCTTGTCGTACGGAGCTGAGCACACATTTGACTACAATAGCGTATCTTGCGCAGCTGACATCCGATCTTACACCAAGAGTACACTTCACTATGTCTTGGATACCATCGTGGATCCAAAGTCCATCGTAGTCGCGGACAAGGCTATGGGACGTTCTGGTGGTCGATACGCTGGGCTTGAGGCTCTGCCTGAAGATGTGCTTGATGGCACTGGCAGCACTCGAAAGACGATCAAGTGGACGTATGTCATGGGTACCAGCATGATTGGCAGAGAGGAGGGTCTTACGGGGCCATATTACAGCAAACCACGACCTGAGAAGCGTGCTTTTGGCAAGTGGTGGTTCCGTACCGTCGTCCAAGAACTCATGGATAAAGGTTTACTGAAGCCTCATCCAGTGAGGATGATGGACGGGGGGTTAGATGCTATCCCTAAAGGAGTAAAGCTGTTGCAAGAGAAGGCGGTGAGGGGTGAAAAGTTGGTATACACAATTCAGTAGAGCATTAAAGAGAACATCTCGATTACCCTATGGAAGGTTTGAATTTAACCATATTCCAATCTGATCGAACCAAAGGTTCATGAAAGCTTTGTGGTTGGGTCCTAACAAACGGTCAAAATACATCCAGGGGTCAAATGCCACCACATTAATCACTCACAGACAGATTCTTGACTCGATCCGATCAATTGAGTGAAGAGGCCTAACCACCGTAAATTATACGTGGCTGTGCTCAAATAGTACAAGACGATATGAAGTGCATGTTATTAAACTAAGCTACGAAATCTCATCTCGAAGGCCTATTGATCCCCAGTTGCTTGTCGAGAAATGCGAAGGTCTTCGTCGCGAGCGAGTTCCACGCCCCGACTTTGCCTGTCAAGGCACCCTCCCCCACGGTCTCTGGGATCCAAACCTCCTTCTTTTCGAGAGAAACATGAACGAGCTCATCCATGATGCGTTGCGTGCTAGCATCGGGGAGTTGGTAGATAGCTTGAGATGCTCCTGTAACCAAGACAGGACACCTTACCTGCGACAAGATGGTTGCCCCACCTCTTTCTTCATCCACGTCCTTGTCTTTGAAGTCATCATCAGGTCGCCATCGCAGAGAGTATCTCCTGAATTCTCGAACAACATCCGCCGGCTTTCTCTGACCCATCACATGCATTGTTGTGGTAAACTCCCATTTGGTAGGGAAATCCAACGACATGTGAGAGTTGCATGACCAGTCAAAGAAGCCGTCTGAGATCCAGCCGCTTAGCCACATGCGCACATACCAGCCCGGTAGTCTCGTCATAGCCAGCTCCCACATATCGTAGAGTGGGTCAGCTGAGATGCAGGCTGCAACGCGGGATGGTTCAGCGGCGGCTGTTCTCAGAGCGATGTATCCGCCCATAGAAATGCCTGCTACACAGACGCGGTCAAGGTCCAGATTGGCATCGGGCCGCTCTTTAGCCAAAGCCCATATCCCATCAAGAACACACGAGAGAACTTTTTCGTAGTCAGGTCTCATTGGTTCACCATCGCGCTTCAGTGTGAGACCTTGCCCGGGACCATCGAAGTTGAGAACAGCATAGCCGAGCTCTGGGCCCAGCGTGCCGAAGACAAAATACAGTTCTTCCATGGTTGAGTCTGCGCCACCGCAGTTGATGAGAAGGGGTGTCTTCTGCTCGTTTCTCAATCTCTTTGCCTCCGGGGGCAGGAATAGGCGACCTGGAATCTCGATGTTGCCGAAGTGAAAGGTCATGTTAAGAACTCTGCCTTCCATGAACTCGGTGGCTTTCTCAAAGTGCTCTGCACTGAGCTCGCCACACTTTAACACGCGGCGGTCCAGGGCTGGGAGCATGTATGGTGCAGCTCGGTAGTAGTTGGAAGCCCTTAGGTAGGCGGCCTTCGCTAACGGCGCAAGGCCCTGGCGACTGGCATCTGTAGCGACCTGGCTTGCCCTGCTGGCCTGCTTCCACCAGGCGCGATACCAGCTTTCTGGGTCATGTTTCTTGATCTCGCCTACTGCCTCAAGGAATTCGGCAACATCGCACCCTCCAGCAGCAGTTGTCCCGAGGATGCGTGTAAGCTCAAAGTTGTAAAATGGAGATGTGAAGAAGTGGTGCATTTTAGCTTTCGACGGTTGTTCGTTGAAGTTCAGAGAGTTTCGAGCACCTGCCATTGATAAGTGCAAAGGCTGTTCGACAGAGTTGATCTCAAAGTGTGAATGATTTCAACACGCAAAGGGCAGAAGCAACTGTCATTCCCATACACATAAGATTCATACAGGCAGGAAAGTCACTGCAACTCAGACCTGGACGATTCTGAAGCAGATTTCATGGCGAAACGGCCTGCCACTGTGACTTCTGGGGTGAGCAACTTTGGCCGAACTGACTGGGGTTGTTCGGAGTGACCGGTCGGAGGTTGGATGGCTCTCGGAAATTTCCCAGAATACACTTCTGACAGGATCAGAACCACCGGATTCCGCATGACTCGACGTTTGGCGCCTACCAAGTCACAGAGCATCTTGCAATCCTTGCGGACCGAATTAATATACGACCGTACAATTCCGAAGAATCGTCGGGGCTGTGTTCGGACTCTCGTCGACACCAATGCTTGACCCCCGTTACCACGACAACACCCTGTGCCCGAGACACAACCGAAACCGTTGCCAAACCTGTTGTTTTCTTTTACGGCTGAGACACAATTGTGACAGCATCACTTGCACGCATTCAGTATTGCACAGACTCCCCAGTTTTGGAGATACAGCCAAGATGGCAGTAACATTCATCCACGTTGCCCCGTTGATCACTTCTTCGGCGTTGTTAGTGTTCCTAATTTCATCATGGGAGAATGTAAAGCTAACTAATGACACCGTGAAACAGTTTAATGGGGTCCTTTGCCCAAGGAGTTGCTTTCAGAAGCTTTCAGAATCCAAAGTTGGGGTCAAAAGCGCGTCGCGAAGTGTTTCTTCACTGGGTAGAGATATTCGCTGGTTTTGCTTGGTCCATGGCTTTGGTGTTCATGTTCAACATTACCTTTATTGGTCTCAACCTCTATCTGGATCCTCCGTCTGGCTTGCAACACGGAGGTGCCCCTCGCTGGCTTTGGGCTGCCGCACTTCTATGTAGCATGGGACACCCCAGGCCTCGCGAAGTTACGGCAGCTTTGATGCGTATTAGCAGAGGTGGTGATCAGTCTTACAGTGCAGAGAAGGTGGACTACTTCTTACAAGGATATCGTCGAGTCAACCTGGAGCATCTCTTCCTCACAGATGGTCCCAGCTGGATTTTCACTGTGGCAGCTGTTACCAAGAACCTGGGTGTTTGTTGGGGATGTCATTCTCAGAAGGCTTCTTTGGCGCTTGGAATGGTTGCCTTGATCATAAGCTGCTATGTTAGCGTCAGGGGGGTCTTGCGGTCAAAAGCGTAGACTTGAATATAATCAATAGACTCCGATCATTGATTCTGTCACCAACTTCGTCAGTTATAGAACTCAGATGTGTGTGAATGTGTCTAGATCAGTATGAAGAGGGCTAGAATAGTAAAGAAAACAACGACGAAGACGAAGGAGATGCTGTTCAGGCGCGAACGAAGGGAATGATGGCTGTTAGACTAGGTCACAGAACAGTTATCGAATCGTCCAAGACTTTTTTACGATGCTGCTTTCTTTCAGAGCCGGTGCATTGAACACCGATTACGCGAAGCAAACGAGGCATGCAGAGGTGATGACTGTATTATGTATCTCAAGTAGTGCGTGTATATCTTACTCGGAGGTCGGGTAGAACCCATAGAGCCTGGAACTTGCGTTCTCTATCCCAGTCAAACCTGGTATCATTGACCAGGTCCCAGGTGTATTCATATGCAAGACGCGCCAGTAGTAGTTTCAACTCGGTGTAGGCCAAGTTGATTCCCAAGCATACCCGGGGACCTAGCGAGAATGGTTGCGACGCTTCCTTCAAGTCGTTACAAAACAATGGGTCAAAGTATTCGTGAGATACCGGAAGCCACCTCTCAGGATGGAACTCTTCAGGCTCAAAAAAGTAGTCGGGCCGGCGAGTGATACTCCAACCACTGGTCGAAACGACAGTCTGAATCATCATAATCCGTTAGTCAGGCACAAGGTCCAAATGTCAGGTTACCCACCCCTTTGGGAACAAAGTTTCCATCAACCTCTGCACCAGGGCTTTCGCGAGGCAACCCAAATGTCAATGGCGGCATGATTCTCATCGTCTCCTCGATGCATGCGCTGAGATAAGGCAACTGATGGACGGAGGTGCCGTTCATCTCAGACGCATCCGAGAACCTCTCCCGTAATTCTCTCTGCAAGCGTTTCATCTTTTCTGGCCTCCTTGCAAGATAGTATGATGCAGCAGTAGCGGTGACTGCCGTGGTATCAAACCCTGCCGCGATGAGTACACCAGCCTGGTTTCCAAGCCACTCTTCAGACGCCACTTGCAGGAAGTTGTCAGGCTTCTCCTTCAAAAGGAAGCTGAACAAGTCCCGCTTTTGCTCATGAGATGGCCTGGACAGCCTCTTTCGTGTCATTGAAGTCTGGTATTTGAAGAAGCGGATGAATTGGCCGATGGAGCTCCAAGGCACAACGAGCGGTAGCGCGAGCCATAGTATTGGAAGACGAGGTGCAATTTGCACAATACTCATGAAGTAGATAGCACCATGAATTGTGCTAATCCATGGATGTGTTGTGCCTTGAGAACGATAGTGAGCATTTGGTCTGGTATTCAAGCAAAGTTGCTGGTAGTTGGGAGGCAATTACCTGTTCCGAGTGCGCCAAACGCTTCTCCTAAGGCTAGTTCTCCGATTGTGTCAAAGACGAATGACTGCAGGAGCTGTCGATTATCAGCAACTGACAACTATTATCAATGGGGGGATTCATGCCTTGTTGAGTGAAAGCCCCTGTTTTTCTGCGGCAATCTGATTGTCAATCTGGGTGATCAACATGTCTAAGTTTGTCTCCAAGATCGGCTCTTGAGCCTGAAGCTCCTTGGCACTGAAGCCATAGGATAACAGTTTCTTAGTCTCTTTGTGCTTAATTGGGTCTCTCTCCATGACTATGGTGCTGTATCCGCTTGGACCTGCGTAGAATGATGATTTGAGAAAGGTCTGGCCCGATTTGGAGGGGTTGCCATAAATGTCTATGCGAAAGTTGGTCAGATTTGTGAAGGTTGTGGTGCGACGCTTTTTTACCTTGCAAACTTTGGGCAGTATTGAAGCTGAGTTCATTAGGGGCCAGGCGTACAACGTCACCTTCACCAGAATATCAGCTAAAGCTCTGTGGACGGTCGATTTTGCCTTCGAACAGGTGCGTTTACTAACCATATTTCTGGTGAAGCTTGTGTATGTACTCATGATAGTGGCCAGTGAGCCTGTGAAGTCAGAAAATAACTCACAAGAAGCCGAGAATGGGGAGGTACAGCGCTCACCAGTGATAAACATAGGATAACTCAGAGATTGCCGCGAGCTTAGGGCCTGGGAATCGAGCCAAGGGGTGAAAGTACAGGAGGTATACTGAACGGCAGACGCCATATATGGCGAGCTATTGCGAAATCATTCAGTCAGATCCCATTTGTTTTTTTTAATGGTAAAGCAAGGTGTGCATTGGGAGCATGGACAATCTCGAGATCAGACTAACCGTGAGAATGGCAAGGTTCAACGCCCCCCCCGAGTCCCATAACTCTGTAAAAACACCCATTGTTCCGTGAATAGACTGAGTGATCAGATTGAAAAGCACTACAGCAATGAGCTTGAGTGAAAGTCACCAAATGCAGCGATGTCGGTCTGGCCAACAGTGTGCGGATCGAAGAGGAAACTTCCATGCAATGAGTGAGTGCTCAGCGTATGTGTCAATCAGCTGGAAAAGCGGGCTTCGTGCCATGCGCACACCCAAAAGTCGGGACGAATCATTCCACCAATTCTTGCGATAACACGTCGGAAGTTTAGGCCACGAGAGCTATCGTTGTCGGGTAGTTCGGAGGTTTGGGTGACGGGGGGGCATAGGCCGAGTCGGGTGAATCATGAGGAAGCGGGCCCAGGGTTTCCTTTGAGTGAACACGACCGGAGCCGGAGGGAGACGGAGACACAATAGGCTTCGATCAAAGTGACAACTCCGAATCAGTGGGGGATTAGAGTTAAACTATCTAGATAGCCTACCGTATAGCCTCAACTAACACATTCTGGAAGCCTTTTGTCATTGGCAACAGCATTGCTTTGACTTTCCTGCTGCATCATCTGGTTTTTAGCCTTCGTAGCAACATAAACCATTATCCTAGTTTGAAGCATCGACTTCACCAATCAGACGAACAGCCATGAGGCAAGTCATTGAGCCTTCTGCCTCTAAGGCTAAGAGCAGATTGCAAGAGCCCATCGCAATCGTGGGTTCTGCTTGCCGCTTCCCCGGCGGTGCAAGCAACCCATCTAAGCTATGGGACCTGTTGCGACAACCGCGAGATGTCCTTCGCAAGATACCCGAAGATCGCTTCAGCCCTGAAGCCTTTTACCACCCCGACGGCACCCATCATGGAACCAGCAACGTTACCGAGTCTTATCTTCTCGAAGAAGATCCCCGTGTCTTTGACGCGGGCTTCTTCAGTATCAAACCAGTCGAAGCACATGCGACCGACCCGCAGCATCGCATTCTGCTAGAAACCGTCTATGAGGCCCTTGAGTCGGCCGGACTTCCAATGGAGGGAGTAGCTGGGTCTCAGACTGCGGTTTACGTTGGTCAAATGTGGTGCGACTACAACGATCATCTTCAACGGGACATGGACAGTCTGCCGACGTATGCGGGTGTTGGCACTGCCCGGAGTATTTTATCAAACCGCATATCACATTTCTTCGACTGGCATGGTCCTTCGGCAACGATTGACACAGCCTGTTCGTCCAGTCTAGTTGCCGTCTATAATGCGGCGATGACGCTTCGAAACGGAGACTCCCCGATGGCAGTTGTCGCCGGTGCTAACATTATTTTGACTCCCGAGCCATACATCGGCGAAAGCAAGCTGAAAATGCTTTCCCACGACAGTCGATCTCGCATGTGGGACGAAGACGCTAAGGGATACGCCCGTGGTGACGGCGTTGCGGCGCTCATTCTGAAGCCCCTGTCTGCCGCCCTCGCTGATGGCGACCATATTGAGAGCGTCATCAGGGAATGTCTAGTCAATCAAGATGGAAGGACCGCTGAAGGAATTACTGTTCCAAGCTCGGAAGCACAGGCCAAGTTGATTCAGCGAACCTACTCGAAAGCAGGCCTGGATGCCCTTAACCCTAATGATCGCTGCCAATACTTTGAGGCACACGGTACAGGCACCAGTGCTGGAGACCCTAGAGTAAGTCAGTCATATCGGAATTGACCAAGTGTAAATCGCTAACTAGGTCGACAGGAAGCCAGAGCTATTGCCACTGCATTCTTTGGCGAGAGTCACCGCAGCGACAACACTGCAGACAAGTTGTACGTCGGCTCCATCAAGACTGTTATTGGGCACACCGAAGGCACAGCAGGCATAGCCGGCATCATGAAAGCTTCGCTTGCTGTGCAACACGGTGAAATTCCGCCAAATCTTCTGTTCAACAAACTCAGCCCCGCAGTCGCCCCGTTCTACAATAATCTCGAGATCCCTGTGACGCCTCAAAGATGGCCATCTCTTCCACCGGGTGTCCCTCGTCGAGCAAGCATCAACAGCTTTGGCTTTGGAGGCACTAACGCCCATATCATCCTTGAGAGTTTCGACCAGAGCTTGCAACACCCATTTGAGTTAAAGGAGAACGAAAACTCTCGGCATCCTCTGCTTTCGCCTTTCGTATTTTCCGCCTCGTCGGAGAAGTCATTGAAGAATCTGATTCAGCATTACGTCTCTTACCTCGAGGAGAATCGGACGACCAACCTCTCAGACCTATCGTATACCCTGTCTCGTCGATCTGCCTTGTCTTGCAGAATCTCATTTTCTGCACAATCAGTCGAGGACTTGCTAGACAGATTGAACGAGTGGCTCAAAAAGACGAGGTCAAGTCCTGATGTATCTCACAGTACTCGCTTCTCGGGCAGCTCAGGCCAAGCTCGTGTATTGGGAGTTTTCACAGGCCAAGGTGCGCAATGGGCTACCATGGGGAAACAGTTGATCACAACTTTCCCGCAGGTTCGGTCTATTCTCACTGATATGGACCGCTCTTTGGGGGCTTTGCCGCATGATCATCGCCCGCAGTGGTCGATTGTGGACGAGCTTCTGGCTGATGCCACACGCACAAGAGTTCATCTGGCCGCCTTCTCTCAGCCCCTGTGCACTGCTGTGCAAGTCGCATTGGTCGACCTTTTACGAGCGTCGGGCGTTGACTTCAGTGCTGTCATCGGCCACTCTTCAGGAGAGATAGCCGCGGCTTACGCTGCCGGCTTCATCACCGCCAGCAGCGCCATCAGAATCGCCTACTACCGCGGAAGGGCCACTGCACTCGCCGGCCAGAATAAGTCTCAAAAGGGTGCGATGATGGCCATTGGCACATCTCTGGAGGACGCGGAAGAACTCTGCGTCGTTGATACCCTAGAAGGACGAATTTCGATTGCAGCAGTCAACTCACCTTCAAGCATTACACTCTCTGGAGATGCCGATGCAATCGAGGAGGCACGTCTCATCCTTGAAGACGAGGGCAAATTTGCAAGAATCCTCAAGGTCGACAAGGCGTATCATTCAGAGCACATGCTTCCTTGTGTGGACTCATACCTTCGCGCGATGACGGAATGTGACGTGAGCCCTCGGCGGAACACGGATCAGACTTGCGCTTGGTTTTCCAGTGTTCATGCTGGTACCCGAATGCAACCATCAGATCCGGACCTGACTGGGAAATACTGGTGCGACAACATGGCCAAGCCAGTCCTTTTTTCGAACGCTGCAACGAGTGCGTGGGAGCAACACGGCCCCTTCGACGCAGTTGTCGAAGTCGGCGCTCACCCAGCCCTCAAGGGCCCCTTCTTGCAAACCCTTCAAGAGTTGAGCCCGAAGGCATCTAGTCTGCCCTACACAGGCCTGCTGTCAAGAAACCAAGACGATGTTGCATCATTCACCCAAGGCGTCGGGGCCCTATGGCAAAACCTTGGCCACGGATCTCTGGACTTTGCTGCTCTGGATCGACGGATTGCGCCGAACAAAGCGTCCCCTCGACTTTTGAAGACCCTTCCTTCGTATACGTGGGATCACGACCGCGTCTACTGGCATGAGTCTCGACTGAGCAAAGCGCATCGAACGCGAAAGTCTCGTCCTCATGCCCTACTTGGCACACTTACATCTGATGGACTGGAGACAGAGATGCGATGGCGCAATCTTTTGAGAGTCTCCGAGCTACCGTGGGTCAAAGGCCACACTCTTCAGGGCCAAGTCGTCTTCCCAGCTGCTGGTTACATTGTCACCGCCATGGAGGCTGCGATGGCGGCAGCAGGCGATCGCAGCCCTCGTCTTGTTGCCGTCAACAATGTTGTTATTAGTAGAGCCCTGACTCTTGAGGACGACGTCGACGTAGAGACTTTGGTGTCCCTTTCGAAAATTCGCAACGAGGCTCCTGATTCCATGAGCGCCGAGTTTCGATATCACGCATTGCTTCGCCGAGACGCCCCCAATCTGACATTGCTAGCGACAGCTTCAGTCGAGCTAACGCTGGACCCTACTAAGGACTCTGACTCAAAACCCATGGAGCGTCTTCCCTTGCGATCTGGCGCAGATGAACCAAATCTACTCGAAGTCGTTACTGATGACTTTTACGACTTCCTGGAGGAAGTTGGTTATGGCTATACTGGTCCGTTCCGCGCTCTCAAGTCGATGCAGCGCAAGCTTGATTACGGAACAGGAGGACTCCAACTTCCCAATGAGGACTGGAACGGGTCGCCAGTGCTGATACATCCGGCCTTCCTTGATGCATCGTTCCAGGCGATCTTCCTCGCCATGGGTTGGCCTCGAGATGCCGGGCTTGTTGAGGTCTTTGTCCCAACTGAGTTCCAGAGCATCAAAGTGGATGTGGCCAAATGGAAGGCCGTGATGTCTCGGACAGATGTAGGAGACGAGATGGCCTTCGATTCAAGGTTGCGACAACTGCCAGAGTCAATCACAGGAGACGTGGAGGTCTTCGTGCCCCCGCGCAACCCCGACAGTGTTGATGATGTCGCCACGTTGATTCAAGTGGAAAACATCAAAGTCGTTCCATTTTCGCCCGACAGCGCCGCCTCCAACCGAAAACTCTACTCCAAGACCGTTTACTACCCAATCACGGTTGACGGTGTTGAGGCATCCGGAGGTCGGCTCCCCACTGACCAGGAGCTCAACATGGCTTGGGACCTTGAGCGTGTCGGCATCTACTTTCTGCGTGCCATCGAGGAAGAGTTTTCAGATCCCGAGTCGAGAAGCAACATCGCCATGCACCACCAGTATTTCTTCGACTTTAGCCATGAAATTCTTTCCCGCGTTTCCCAGGATAGCATGCCATATGCCAAGAAGGACTGGTTGAATGACACCTGGAGCGACGTTGCTCCCATCTTTCACCGATATCCAGACAGTCTGGACCTCCAACTAATGCAAAAGGTCGGTACCAACATGGCTGCGGCGATTCGAGGCGAAGCCAATATGGTGGAGATTCTTTTCAAGGACGACTTCATGGACAGATTCTACGCTGGAGCATTGGGTCTCGACCTCACCATGGACTGGCTTGGGCGCATTGCCTTACAACTCTCCCGACGATATCCCCACATGAAGATGCTCGAGCTTGGCGCTGGCACTGGCGGCGCTACCAAGAGTATCTTCAAACACATTGGCAGCCAGTTCTCTTCATACACCTTCACCGACATCTCCGCGGGTTTCTTCTCAACAGCCATGAACGTCTTCAAGTCTCCCAAGATGATCTTCAAGATCCTGGATGCCGAGCGGGATGTTGTTGAGCAGGGGTTCCAGGAGGGTTCCTACGATCTGGTCATTGCCTCAAACGTCTTGCACGCCACCGCTAAGCTCGACGACACGCTTCGGAATGCGAGACGGCTTCTTAAGCCAGGAGGCTATCTCCTGATTGCCGAAGTGACTTGTGCTGATGTGGTCCGAGTACGATTCCCATTTTCAGCTCTTCCAGGCTGGTTCAGGGGACATGACGATGGTCGACCGCTGACGGCAACAATCGATACTACGGAGTGGCATCAACGACTGTCTCGCACGGGGTTTTCCGGCGTCGACGCAGTTACACCGGAGTTCGAACCACTGGCCTGGCCGTCACTCATCATTCTGTCTCAGGCCGTGAATGACAGGATCAATCTTCTTCGAGAGCCTCTTTACCACCAGCCATTGGAGGTACTTACCTCCGATGCGAGCAGTGCCGAGGAGTCCCAAAAGCTTGTTCTTGTCGGAGGCCAAACAATGCAGTCTTGTAGCCTGATAGGACAACTAAGCCGCATCCTGGCTCCGTGGTTTGCCGGCGCCAGCATTATTCGTGTCCGCTCACTCCGGGACCTCAGCAAACTCGAGTCTCTCGGGCCAGATTGTTGCGTCATTAATCTGGCCGACCTAGACACTCCAGTCATGAGTGATCTCTCGGACGAGTCCTTCGCAGGACTCAAGAAGCTGGTGGAACGTCCCCAGTGCCTTCTGTGGATCACAAGGGGGTGCCAAGAACAGTCACCTGAGATGAATATGAGTGTCGGCCTAGGTCGTGTGCTTATCCATGAGATGCCTGGCCTACGACTCCAATTTCTGGATTTGGATTCTCCCTACTCATCTCAAGCACCTCGAGTTATCGCAGAAACCTTTTTACGCTGGAAGACTCTTGCAGAGATCGAGCAAGATGACGATTCATCGCAAGCGCTCTTGTGGGCTCGTGAGCACGAGCTTGTGCTGGAGAACGACATGCTCAAGGTGCCTCGCATCGCCTACGACGCCGCTATGAATCTGAGATACACTGCTTCCCGGAAACTGGTCACGGCGTCTACGAACTCCCAAATTACTCCGGTACATCTGCGCTCTTCCGGCACTTCGTGGAAGTTCCACAAGCTTGCCACGGTGGGCCCCTCGGTTGAAGCTGGCGACTGGCTGAAAGTGACTGCATCATCAGCAACACCCTCCTATGGTGGGCTCTACGCTGTCCTCGCTAGTCCTACCGGTGACAATACTCCGCATGTGGCATTATCAAACGTGAATGGCTCTCTGCTTTCGCCTCAAGATCTCGCAGCTGATCTTTCTGTTGACGCTGGTGTGGAGAACCCGAACCAGTTTCTCTCATCACTCGTTTGCGAACTTCAAGCAGCCAGCATCTTGGATGTTGTTCCACACAAGTCCTCGGTCATGCTCTATGAGGCAGATGAGGCGCTTGCTGCTTCCGTTCTCTCGAAAGCTTCAGAGAAGGAACTGAGAGTTACTTTTGTCTCAACTTCCGCCAGTCCAGGCAATCTGAAAAAGACAGAAAACATCTCATGGGTCAAGATCGAGCCACACTCTTCGCTCCGAATGATTCGTTCTCAGCTGCCACCAACGGTGGATATTATCGTGAACTGCGTTGAAGCTCGCAACACTACGCTGCCTGCGACCCTTCTCAGCGCTCTTCCCCAGCGATGCTCGAAGCTGGCTCTGCTCGATCTTGTTCATCAGAGACCTACGCATTCCTTCAACCCCTTCGACATCCTGATGACTGCCCTCAAACGCGTGTCTGGCAGTGTCATGAAGAGAGCTTCTACACAAGCAAAGTCTCTACAGAACCTTGACCTTTCCGAAGATCTGGACATCGGGCTCTCTATTGTCATTGACTGGAGCTCGGACAGCGGTTCGGTTGTGCCAGCGGTTGTACCGCCTGTGAGCAACTACCTCTCTTTCAAGCCCGACCGCACTTATGTGCTTTTTGGACTTACAAGCGATCTCGGACAATCTCTATGCGATTGGATGATTAATCATGGGGCACGTCATCTTGTGATGACCAGCCGTAGCCCTAACGTTGGCTCGAACTGGTTACGTGCTAAAGAGCACGCTGGAGTCGAGATCAGAATCTTTGCCAAGTAAGCCATCGCGTCTGCCTTCAAACCGATGCACTCGCCTCCATCTTGCGAGCCTTTCGCTAACCTAGTCTTACAGTGACATCACCGATGAAGCCGCGCTGCGTGGCGTTGTCGAAGACATCCGGACTAGTATGCCCCCAATTGCTGGCATCGCCAACGGAGCTATGGTACTTCGCGACAAGCTGTTCATGGACATGCCGCTCGACATGATGATGCAGACCCTGTACACCAAGGTCAAAGGTAGCATCTACTTGGACTCAATCTTTGGTGAGGAGTCCGAGGTCAACTTAGACTTTTTTGTCTTCTTTTCCTCAATCGCTGCCGTCACTGGAAATCGAGCGCAGTCCAACTACAGTGCCGCCAACATGTTCATGACTGCCTTGGCCAACAACAGGCGGGCGCGGGGCCTCCCAGCGTCTGTCATGCACATCGGCGCAATCATGGGCGTAGGATACATGGCTCGCAACCTCACACGCGCTATTCTTGACAACCTCTGGAGTGCCGGTGCCACTTGGATCTCAGAGAAAGATTTCCACAACTGTTTTGCTGAGGCTGTGCTTGCAAGCAAGCCTGATAACGGTGTGAATGGCGACTCTGAATTCATCGTTGGCTTGCGTCAGCTCGTTCACGGAAAGGACAGTCCGGATAAGGTCCTAGTCATGGAGGATCCTCGTTTCAGTCACCTGGTCACCAAGGAGATCTCTTCAGAAGACGACTCATCCCAGGAAGCGGGGGCGAGGAAGTCTACCTCAGTGAAACACCTGCTGAAGACCGCCAAGACACCTAAGTCTGTTGAAAGAATCGTCCGTGGTAAGTCAACAGGATTATTTCCTTCATGATAAAGTATACTTACACACATTTCCGCAGAGGGTTTTGTTGCAAAGCTAGTCGCCACTCTTCAGTTGGACAACCAAGTTCCCGAGGCCGAGATCCTCGGCTCGAGAGCCGATGAGCTTGGTGTTGACTCTCTGGTCTCAGTCGACTTCCGCACTTGGTTCTCTAGCGAGATGGCAGTGGAGATGCCCGTTCTCAAGCTTTTGGGTGGCTCTACGGTTCAAGAGTTGATTACATTTTCGCTGGAGAAACTCCCTGCTGCCTTGACACCGAGTCTCGGAGATGACAATGGAGATGAGCCCGAAGAAGAGGAAACACCCCAGCCGACACGCGATGTTTCTGGCCCTTCCAAGCCTATGCAGGTCACGGAGACTCGTGGCGCCGCGGAACGACCCACCAAGCAGCAAGCTGCGCCAGTCCCACTTCTCGAGATGCCCAAGGTCCCAGACGACATTGAGACAAGCAAACCATTCATGCCAACCGGTAGCTCCTCAAGATCTTCGCCGTCGTTATTAGATGATGCGTTCAGCGATAGTGAAGAAGACGGCGTGGTATCTCTCTCAAGCTCGGCAGGGTCAGCATCTCCTGAGCACCCCAGCAAATTGCAATTCAGTCAGGTGGATCGTGAAATTCCCATGTCCGCCGGGCAATCTCGTTTCTGGTTCCTCAAGCACTTCGTCACGGACAAGTCAGCTTTCAACATCACTTTCTGGGCTCAGCTGAGAGGAAATATCAGAGTCGACGCACTTTCCAAGGCTGTCGACACGGTGGCCCAGGCCCATGAGGCCCTCCGCACCTCGTTCACCACCGGTCGAGATGGAACCCCTACTCAATGCATCAGGGCAAAGGCCCTGTTGAAGCTCGAGCACAAATTTGTTCGCGATGAGAGCGACGCAAGACTTCTGTTCGATGAGCTCAAGTCCCATGAGTACGATATCGAGGCAGGAGATTTGATGCGTTTCAATCTCCTGACCCTTTCGGAACAAGCTCACTTCCTTGTCATCGGGTATCATCACATCAATATGGACGGCATCAGTCTCGAGGTCTTGCTTGGCGACATTGAGAAGGTTTACTTCGGGCATCCGCTATCGCCGCCAGTCCAGTACTCCGAGTACTGCTGCAAGCAAAGCCAAGACCTTCACTTGAACGCTTTCGCCGATGAGAAGAGATTCTGGGCAGAAGAACTGACCAATCCTGCACCGACTGTTCTCCCCCTGCTCCCATTCGCCAAGACGACACGGCGGAAGCCGCTTGACAAGTACTCCCACAATCAAGCCCAAGGCCAGGTCGACATTGCTGTGACTAGGGCCATCAAGGCCGCTTGCCGTCGTACGAAGACTAGCATGTTCCACTTCCTACTGGCCACCTATTCTGTTCTGCTGCATCGTCTTCTGGAAGTTCAAGATTTCTGCATCGGCATGGCTGATGCTGGCCGAGAAATGGGCACATTCGCTCAGAGCATCGGCATGTATCTGAACCTGCTTCCTTTGCGATTCGCCATGAGCAGCGGCCAGCGATTCAAGGAGGTGTTGGAGAGCTCCAGGCGCAAGGCGCAAGCAGCAGTGGCACACGGGCGCTTACCTTTCGACATGATCCTCCAAGAAGCAGGCGTCGAGCGCTCTGATACTTACAACCCACTGTTCCAAGCCTTCCTCAATTATCGGCCCGGTGTCAGTCAGAATCGCACCTTCTGCGGATGTCAAGGCCAAGGCGAGGATTGGGTCAGTGGGACGACATCCTACGACATCATGCTGGACGTCATTGAGAATCCGGACAGCGGTACCCTTCTTCGGTTCGACGTCCAAGGATCACTCTACACAAAGGAAGACGCCCAGACGTTGATGGACACCTTCGTGGCCCTCCTGGACAGCTTTGCCAACAACACGGACGTTCTTATTGACGAGCCATCCTTGTTCAACCAGGGGGAGGCTCAGAGAGCACTAACACTTGGAAGGGGCCCTGAGCATATCTCCGTGTGGCCAGAGACTGTCCTCCATCGCATCGATAGGATTGCCCGTCAGCAGCCTAACTCGCTCGCCATCACCAACGGTTTCGCGTCCTCACTCACTTATTGTGGACTGAAGAGACGTGTGCAGGCCATCGCCCAAGCTCTTCATCAGAGTGTCGGAGGACGGCGCGAGGGACTCATTGGCGTATTCTGCGAGCCTTCCGTTGATGCTGTCTGCGCACTGCTCGGTGCCATGTGGGCCGGATTCGCATACGTTCCTCTTGATCCTACCCTGCCCGCCGAACGCCTTGCTGCTTTGGTCAAGACATCCCAGCCGCTTCTCATCCTCACCCACGACGAGACCATCGATCATATTGCAGATCTGGGACCAACAGCTGAATACATCGCTCACCTCAACGTCTCTCATCAGCAACCCGCCAGCTTGAGTTCCATTCCTATTTCTGCCAAGCCTCAAGAACCCATGGCGGTGCATTTCACAAGTGGGACCACGGGTACTCCAAAGGGCGTAGTCCTCTGCCATGGTACGGTCGTCAATGTTGTCGAGGCATGCGCCGACATCTATCGGACAGCGTCCAACGTGGTTCTCCAACAGACAGCGCTCAACTTCGACATGGCCCTCTGGCAGATCCTGGTTACCCTCTGCTCAGGCGGCAAGCTTGTCATTGTGCCACAAGAGAAGAGACTCGACATGACGGCGATAGCTCGCCTCATCCGCCAGGAAGAAGTCACTCTCACTATTGCCACGCCATCTGAATACTCCGCTTGGCTCATGTATGGATCGGAGGATCTTCAACATAACAGGCACTGGCAGATTGCCGTCATTGGCGGGGAGCAATATTCATCCTCGGTGGATAGCGGATTGAGAAATTTGCAGCTTCCTCGCTTACGGCTGATGAACTTCTACGGGCCTTCTGAAGTCAGCTTTGTCTCCCACTATACGGAGGTCTTCCCGGGGATGGCTTCCACCGACGAACCAGTACCTGTTGGCTCCCCCCTTCACAACTATGCCGCATACATCCTGGATGCCGCACAACGCCCTGTTGCTCCTGGCATGACTGGAGAAGTCTACATCGCCGGCGCCGGTGTATGCAAGGGTTATCTAGACAATACGACCTTGACTGAGCAGAAGTTCGTTGACGATCCTTTTGTTCGTTCCGATCTCGCAAGGTCTCAGGGGTGGACTCGCATGTACAAGACTGGCGACAAGGGGAAGATCAATGAGGATGGCACGCTTTCCATCTTGGGGCGTATCGAAGGCGACGCACAGCTCAAAATCAGAGGAGTCCGATTGGAACTCGAGGAAATTGAGAGAGCCATCATGAACAACTCGGATGGCTTGCTCGACCAGGTTGTCGTCTCTCCCCGTGGGGAGGGCGAGAGCAAGTATCTCGTGGCTCATGCACTGTTGAGTGTCCGAGGGCGTCACAACACCAACATCGACGAGCAGCTGAGGGACCTCTTGCAAAACATCACAAACCTCCCCAGAGTCATGCGACCAGCCACAATCGTCCCTGTGACTAACTTGCCTCTTACGATTCACCGCAAGGTAGATCGAAGAGCTGCGGCAAGCTTACCTGTGAACACGCCGCAGCTTCAACAGGCTTCCCCCGTCAGCCAGCATGAAAGACCGCTCACCATTGAGCAGCATGAGATGTTGCGGCTCTGGAGTCGCGTTCTAGGGCGCTGTCCGGTCGACCTTTCCGGTCCCGCTTCTGCCATCGACTTCTTCAATCTCGGTGGCACCTCCCTTCAGCTCGTCGGCGTCCAAGCCGCCATTCAGGCCCAGTTTGATGTTTCTGTCCCGGTGGTTGAATTATTCAAGAAGAGCAGCCTGGAAGCGATGACAGCTCTTGTCGCCACTGAAATTGAATCAGTCAGTGATGACGAGAGTGATGTTGATTGGGAATCTGAGACGGCCCTACCCGACCTTTCGCCGGTCTCCGAGAATATTCTCTCACAACATCCGACGGTATCCGTTCGTCAGCCACCCCGCGTGGTCGCTCTCACTGGCGCGACAGGCTTCGTCGGACAAGCTATTTTGCGTTCCCTCTTGGCCACACCCTCCATTGACAAGATCCACTGCCTCGCCGTGAGAGACACAACCCGCCTTGGCGAGATGAGCAGCGATCGAAAGGTAGTTGTTCACCAGGGCGACCTCCGAGACGCGTCTCTTTCACTCGATGACAGCACGAAAGAAATTCTGGCGCGGACCGTTGATCTCATCATCCACAACGGCGCTGATGTGTCCTTCTTGAAACCTTACGCAGCTCTTCGGGCACCCAACGTCTCCAGCTCTAAGTTCCTGGCAACAGAAATAGCGGCGCCTCGACGGATTCCGATTACATACATCTCCTCGGCCGTAGTTGGGCGTCTCGCTCCAGAGTTGGACGCCTTCGCGCCGGTCCCAATGTCCCACCGCCCTCCTCCCCCAGGATACCGTGACGCCTACGGAGCTTCAAAGTGGGCAAGCGAAGCCGTTCTTGAGAACGCGAATCGCGATCTCGGTATCCCGGTGACGATCCGCCGTCTCTCAAGCGTGACCGGCGCCGGCATTCCGGATTCTGACATCATGGGCAACCTAGTTGCTTACTCTGAGAAGCTGGCAGCTGTGCCAGTGACCCAGAAGTGGAAGGGTGTCTTGGACTTCGTGTCTGTCGACCGCGTTGCTCAAGCTGTTGTTGCGGATGCTATGCGCCGAAGTCGTGCAGACGAGGTCCGATATCGCCATGATTGCTCTGATGAAGTAGTGTCGCTGGATGCAGATGGTATCAGCGGTTTCATCAGTCAAAGGCTACACGGCAAGCCTGTCAAGGTTTTGCCAATGACGGAATGGATTGGCAAAGCCAAAAACGTTGGAATGAGTGATTTGGTGTGCACATTTTTGGAGCAGGCTGAGACGGAGTCAGGTATTATCACATTTCAGAAATTGCTGAAGTAGAGGTCAAGATCTAGAATTCGGCATTTCCTTCTAGACGGCGTTGGGGTGTTAAGGTGCATCACGATAGAATTTAGGTATTCACTCAATGGATTGTCTTTCGTAACATCATCTTGATACCTTGAACTCAGAACAGTGTCCATTTCTTGTGATGCGGTGATAGATCTCCTAAGCCCTGCGGTCGCCGCTTATCTCTGAGACAGTACTGGGGCCTCGTCTTTAAAGACTGCATACTGCCTGTTACCGCCTTCACCTTCTGGCCACCTTGGCGAGAGAATGGCAGCCACGGTGAAGACAGCCAAATCAACAAGGTCAGTAGACCGATCTGTTTTACTTTCACTCCAAAGGCCTCGTTCGAATGGAATTCAATTGGATCTCAATTTTGTCTGCTGCGCTATGGAGATACTTGAAGCCTAGCCCATTTCAACGTCTCAATTTTTCGATTGCGGCAACCCCTCAAAATTTCTCTTCATTATCCTGGCCCGACTCTGCCCCGGCCTCCTCCTCGTAGTCATCATGGTCGTAAAACACCATGGCCCTAATCTCGATGCTAACCCTAGGGTCTAGCTTTGCTTCATCCAATCGCGGATCTTTGAATGCTGCATGAGGGCAACGCCTCACAACCCCGGGTCGCTTGGTTGTGTCGGCCTGAATGAAAAGCACGACGTCATCTGTTTGTTGATTGTCTTTGAAGTACCAGCGGTGAGGCTTCTCGGGGTCTGATGCTGGGCACACTTCCAACAATTCAGAAGTCCTGTTGGGGTAGATGAATGGGACCTTGATGTAGTCCTTGTCCGGGATGGTGGTGGCATCTGACACAGCGAAAGGGTCCCGAGTTATGGGCTTGCAAGGGCGCCACATCTGTTCTCAAGTTAGTGAGCGATCTGATGTACAAGCTTCTCTGTTTGAAAAGGGTTACAAACGTTGATGATTTGAAAACGGGGCTTGGCCAGTAGTTCAGGTGCATCATGGCCCAGCCACCGAATCGCAAGTGGTTCGGCAGCAGATGCAGACTGATCAACGTGAACGTTGTAGATAGGACCTAGAGTTCCTTTCTGTCCCACTTGAGATACACGGTTGGTGTGCATCAGGACTCGAATGAGTGAAGGTTTGGGTCTTCAGTTTGTCAGCAATGCCGGTCGGTTTTCACCGCTTGGATATCGAGCGTCTCACAGATCTTCCTGTTGAGATAAAACTGCCTCCAAGAACTCATGCATCTCATCGTAATGGGCCTTTGTGGTTTCATCGAGCGGCTCCAAGGCCCCATCTCGGTTCTTCAGCTCCGGAAGTACAGTCTCAAAACGAGTCTTGTGCTTCACGTACTGAAAGCCATGTTTCATGAGCTTGAACTTGTCCTCGATGCCTGTGACGTCGGTGACTATCACAGGTGAGTCAACCTTTGGCGCGAATTTGGGAGGCTCGGGGCTGATTCATCGCGTTAGATGTTGACGATGCACCTATTGTGTAGGGCGCACGTACCCCCCAATGATTGTTGGTTCTAGAGGTATGCTAGGATCACCTCCGTAATATTTCATAGTAGTATGGACTTCTTTGGCCTTTCTCTCTGCCTGGGGCGTCGAGTAGGTCGGTTCTTTGGGGTCTGCATGGTTGGCAACCATGGTGATATGGACTGGGCTGGTGCTGGATTGAGAAACGATACTAGAAGAGTCCTGGATGAGCACCGTAGGGCACTCCTGAGATTGTCGTGATGTTGAGCATTCACCTTGTTGACAATGTTCTACTCGCAGCAGCAAATGTCTCAACTTCTCGTCGGAGTTCACTTCGCTTCAATTCAATTGCATAGTGCTACAAATCGCTGTTTCGGTAATTTTGGCCGGCAGCCCACACTGGCCGAGGGTTTTGAATCGTACGATCCTCCAACTTTTGCGAATTCGTATATGTTATCAATTAAGATGCAGACCGTACGGAACTTTTGGGGACTTCCTGTGGGTATTTCGTAAGGCCCGTTACTATGCCAAGTCGCATGGATTGTCAGTTTCGGCCCGCTTTGATAAGGGCCTTTTGGCCTTGCCTCCAACATGCGCATGACTGTCGGGACTTTTGCGCATTCGGAAGTTATCGGTGACAAGGTTTTACAGAGAGCTGGACATTTAGTGAAGTCTTTTGCGTGACTTCGGACAGAGTGATATTTTGTCTTAATAACCTCCGAAGACATCGGCATTGGCTACTTTGATATTCTGACATTCGGCCGAATCATTACGGAGACTTTGCTATCTGCATTATCGGACATTGTCATTGCGTCCATCAACTGGCTTTGCATTCAATCACTCTAGTGGTCGCCGCCAATTGTATTGCACGGGTTTGCAATTCGAATCGGTTTCGGGGCATGGATCTCCCAAAATCAATGTCTACCATTTTCAGTGTAGCAATCACCGACCTATTGGAGAGATTTGTAAGGCTCTCAGCACACACATATAAAGTATTGTAAAATTGTGAGACCTAGGACAGTAAAGGTAGACTGTAATCAGCGCATAGCGTCAGGAGCAGGCATCGACACCCAAAACCATCGAGTTAATATTTCACAATGGCACCCGCTAGTATCGAAGTAGACATCCCTGTCAACGTCTCGGCAACCAAGGCGGCCTTTTCAACAAAGCCTCTCAAGCAGTCGGGAGCTCTAGATGCCTTCGAGTCTTTTGATCCGACTCCCATTACCGGTCGCGAGTTTCCCACTGCCAACATCGTGGACTGGCTCAAGGCTCCGAATTCAGATGAGCTGATTCGTGATCTCGCCATCACTGGTGTGTGATCACTTAGCCCCACCCTCTAGTTCTTGACCGGTACTGGTGCTGATGTGGCAAACAGTTTCTCAACGTGGTGTTGTCTTCTTCCGCAAACAGGATGATCTCACTCCCGAGCTTCAAAAAGAGCTTCTCACGCGACTAGGGGAGCTGACTTGCCGTCCCGCGGAGTCTGGGCTTCATATTCATCCGGTATTCAACGCAGAACGAGACGATCAGGGAGATGATCATGTCGTCAGCTATATCCACCAAAAGCAGACGAAGCCTTCATTCGTGAGAAATAAGGACCTAGCACCTGATGCACTCTGCCCTAAGAAGCAGAACACTTCGGAATGGCACAGCGACTGCTGTTTTGAGCCAGTCCCGGCTGATTACTCTTGCTTGCGTCTTACTACGCTGCCTGCTACTGGAGGTGATACTCTATGGGCCAACGGCTATGAATTATACGACAAGATCAGGTAGGCAGCGATGTTCTCAGTCACCAAGCTCTCCCGCAAATTAACTTGTTGCAGCGAGCCTTACCAAAAGTTCTTGGAGACTCTCACCTGCACGTTTGAGCCACCTGGTCTTAAGCAAATGTGCGATGCTATGGGAATCAAGCTTTATGCTAAAGAGCGTGGTAACCCCGAAAATATCGGGGATGTAATTAAAGCTGTACACCCTGTTGTGAGGACTAATCCCGTCACGGGGTGGAAGAGCGTTTTCGCTATCGGCGGCATGGTCAAACACATCAATGGTGTGACGGCCGAGGAGAGCAAGATGCTCATCGACTGGTTCCATGAGTTGGTCTACAAGAACCATACTATGCAAGTGCGATCCAAGTGGAAGGATCCCAACGACTTTGGTAAGCACTTCACCCAAGAAACCCATGAGAAGCACGATGCTAATATGATCGTCGGGAAAGCTATCTGGGATAATCGCAGTTTCTACCACTCAGCCACTTATGACTTCTGGGAAATGGGTGATAGACATGGATGCCGAGGATCTGGAGTTGGCGAGAAGCCGTACCTTGACCCGAAGAGCAAGTCAAGAAGAGAGGATCTTGCAGACCTCGGTGGGTATTAGACTACAGCACCTTGTCTTGTCAGGTACAAGAATAATAGTCATTGGAAGCGAATTGAGTCTCAGAATCTGGGAGTTCCTAATTTTATTTGCTCTTGGTAATTTCGCGATCTGATCCTTGTCTGCTCTGCTCAATCACTGCGACAATAGTCAATTTCCTTGCCAGGCTCTTCATCAGCGACACCAAGACCTGCGAATTCACCAGAGGCAGTTTTTCAATAACATAGTAAGAGATTTGAGCTGGCAAGGAACCTTACCAGATACATTTCTGTGTGTTTTATCAATAATTTTGCCCTGTAAAACAAATACCGTGAAATTGTTACGCAATGGCCATCTCACTGGAGCATTTGGCGGATGACGTCAGCCGCTGAGCTCCCTTTGAGATGGACGCTGTATTTGAGTGGACTCACTCATCACTTCCCAATCACTCACCCAACAAACTGCCAACCGCAACCCGCGATCTTGCGAAAATGTTCAAAAAGAAGCCCACGGTGAAGTCGCTCTCACCCCTGCGGTCCTCCGACCGTAGGAAGCTCGCAGATCAGGTCATCAAGGACTACGGCCTCGACTCCAAGCTCGTGGCGACCACGGACGAGCAGACACCAGAGCAAAAGGCGGAAGCGCTCGCTATGCAGACCAATCTACGAAAATCTCTGTTCCCCGACAACCTCCAGTCCGCCCGCTTCACCACCACCTACGGTCCCGATTTGAAGCCGACCTCCGGCACCTACTACGTCGGCAGTCATGATGGCGAGGAGCCCCGCGTTCTATGGTTCCAGATGGAAGGCATCGTCTACCCCACGGTGTACACCCTCTGGGCCAATTCCGATATCGTCCCGCTTCTCCACACCCCGGGCATCGTCGTGAAAAAGCTTCAGGGGGGCGCCGATCTCATGACTCCCGGCTTGTTCGGCGGGCCGCCGTTCCCCGAGAAGGCGAAGAAGGGTGCCGTCGTCGCCATCGCGAGCTTGGAGAACCCGTCGGTGCCCGTGGCCGTGGGAGCATGTGAGATCGACGTCAGCGCACTGCAGAACGTGCGGGGTGCGAAGGGACATGCTGTCAAGAATTTGCACTGGGCTGGCGACGAGATGTGGGGGTTCAGCACCGACAACAAGCCAGGCAGGAAGGCTCCGGAGGAAATTGCGGGATGGCTGAAGGTCTTGGAGGCGCGTGGACTGGTTGAGAGCTTGAGCGGGCTGTCGCTTGATGACCCAGATGAGGATGGAGGGGTTTCTCTTGGAGACAACACTACCCCCGAAGACGCCGGCCCAGCAGCGCCCGAAGACGATATCCCCGACTTCACACAGCCTGAGATCGATGAGGCGTTCCGCAAGTCATTCCTTTTCGGCATCCACCAACACAAGTCTTCAAACTCACCGCCCAACTACGGCCTCGTCTTCCCACTGTCCCAGTCTTATGTCATGTCGACCCTCATTCAGCCCTTTTTGCCCGCGCACACACCACAGCAAGCACAGCAACTGCAAATCAAGAAGACATCGTGGAAGAACATCAAGAAATTCATCAAGAGTCTCGACAAAGAGGGGCTACTGAAGAGCAAAGAGAAAGGGCAGGAGACGGTTGTTACGGAAGTCAAGTTTGAGAACCCCGCGATTGTTGATTTCAAACCGTATCGCCTACCCAAGAAGGAGACGGCGGGCGGCACATCTCTTGGCCGGGGTGAAACTGCTACGAGCAAGGTCGATGTCGGTGACGACGCGGTTGGACAGAAGCTGAAAGTTGTCTCCTATTTCAAGCCCACGTCCAAGCTGCAACCCATCTTCGACTCGGCCGCAAAGTCGCTGTTTACTCAGTCAGAAGTACGCGATGCGGTGACTGCGTATATCGAAGGCGAGAACTTGGTCTCTGAGACGAACAAGCGCATCGTCAAGCTCAACCCGATACTCGCCAATGGTGTGTTCACTGGCTCTGGAGCAGCTGACAAGGACGCCCTCGCCAAGGGCACCGTGGCCCGAGATGCTCTCATCGACAGGGTCTTGAGCGGCATGTCCACATCATACGCGATCGTCCGAAACGGAACAGACCCCAGCAGCGTCAAGGCCAGAAGCGGGTCACCGCCAAAGATTCACATCACCCTCGAGACAAGGAGCGGAAACAAGACTGTCACTAAAGTGTCCGGGCTGGAACCATACCACATCAGCCCGAAGCCGCTGGCTGACGAGTTGAGAAAGGTCTGCGCTGGGTCTACAAGCGTTGAGCCGCTGGCTGGTGCGGCGAAGAAGACGGAGGCACAGGTCATGGAAATCATGGTACAGGGTCCGCAACAGGCTTCGGTGGTCAAGGCGCTAGAGAAGAGAGGTGTTGAGAAGAGATGGATAGACCTTGTGGATAAGACTAAGGGGAAGAAGCGGTAGAGCCTGGTTGATGTATCAAACTGTCGGAACAAATAAATTCTACTGTCCAATATGTCGACAAGAGAATTTGCACAAAGTGCAGTTCATATGTAACGTCAGAACGCTACATCACAACGAATCCCAAATGCAGTTTTCGTTAAAACACCAATTCCGGGTGACATCAAGAGATGGATCAGCATTGCCAGGGCTTGTAGGTCAAATACATGTTATCTTTCTCAGGCGAGGTCGAGAGGTCACCATCCATCCTACAAGTGCATGTTTATGAGTGCACGAATATGTCCAGTTTGAAGCTAATTTCATAAAGCAATCACAATTCAAGATCGGGGCGTCTTTGGGAAGCAAAACACCGATACATTGCGCTCTAAATCATTGGGCTATTTCTAATCATGCCAGGTGTATGTTTCTCTCAATCTAGGCATTATCTACGCCGTGGTGCGAGCTTCTGAGGACTCTCAGTCTTTGGGTGTCTTTGGAGGTGAGGAACAAAATAACCCCCAAGCAACCTAATCTCCCAAGTTGCATCCCTAGGTCGTAGCCGTACCTTTCCGATAATGCCAACGGCTGAATGACAATCAGCAGGAGAGGCCAGACTATAACAGAAAGCCCAAGAATATGCTTGCGAAAGAGATGATCTTCTGGGGAAATTAGGTCGAAAAGCACTGCGAATAAGCAGTTAAGGGGTTGAAGCAGAAGTACGTTTGTAGCGTACGATATCGTGACAAAGAGTGCGTTGCTGAGTCCACTCATACCGAGAACAATCATTACCGTTACGGGAACCACTTGCAGATAGGCTAGAACGGTAACCTGTTTCATCCATTGGTCCTGTCTGTAGTACGACCTCAGCTGGTTGTCGACGTCTTCCGCAGTTACCTGGGCCGACATCCAATCTGTGCTTCGTGTAGACATCAAAAATCTGGACAAAGGCCTTGACAAATTACCTAGTGCTTGTGCCGGTTCTGCTGAGGCTGCTACGCCCTCCCAAGATGGGTAATCTGTGTTTTGGGACAGAGTTAATTGTGTAGTAAGGCTTCTCATTCTACAAGACTCTGCAGCGTTGGATTCGGCTTGAGATTGCGGTGTCCCTTGTGTCTCGAAATGTGATCCACTGGCAGTCGAGTCACTCAAGCCTGGAGTTCCCGTTACCATAGGTCGACTGACTATGATTGGTAATACCGTTGTCATTATCGGTCCAATGAGCAAGAACACAGGCAGTATCTGCCCGAATTCCCACGAATCCTCATCGACTGTGACAGAGCGTCGCACGCCAATGATGCGCAAAGTGCCCCAAACCGCAGAAACAAGCAGCCAGTAAACCTAACAGAGACATAATTCGTTAGTGCTAAAGCCACGAGATACATTGCAATGTCCATATCGCATGAATAAATACGTACGTCTGAAAGCTCGGAGGATACGAGATCAGCATAGAGGCTTGCTGTCAAGTTTATCGCTACTCGGAGAAATAAGATGGAAGTCCAAAGTCTGGCTTTCCACCCCATACAGGGCTTCTGCAACAAAGACAAAATACCTCTTATATCAAACCTGTTAACCCTTGACCTGACATTCCTCCTAATGGTGATCGACCATTGTTCAACAATCTTAGCCATCCGTGTGAAGAATGTGAATACAGTCAGAACGATTGACGTTACTGCGGACTGAAACCCCTCGGTTGAACTCAAAAAGTTATCACCGTATCTGCCGGCCGCCACGCATTCTGCAGCCTTATAAATTGAATCCTGTTCATCTCCATATATGAATTCGCATTTTCTCCATTGAATGGTTTTCGATGCAATGGATGGATGGAAGAAGCATCGCGCGTTGGATCTCGGCAAGCCTCCGTCAGTGCGATCATGGACCATCCAGCTCATCCACAGCGTAGGCCCAATCGCCACTAGAAGTAAGATCCATAAGACGAGCATGAGTCCCAATCGCCACATCCGTTCATTCTGGTGTTGGTGGAGGTATGCTCGTAAAATAGCAAGACACGCGATGTGTGTCAAATTTGAGAACCAGGCGAGGTAAACAACCACGTGCCAATGGTAAGCAGACATCTTGTCGAGTCCCATATTGATGTATGCGCTGACAAGAATACCCAAACCCGTGAGGATTTGCACATCGCATAAGCTCAAGACGGACTGTAGATCGCATGAGTCAATTCAGAACGATCAATGGAGTATCATGGTACCGACCTTTCTCAGTACGTGCTCCCATCTTGCCGGGCTTCCAAACCAGAGCCGTTGGCGTAACCATTGGAACAATCTCATCCCAATGACATGCTCATCAACCGGATTTGCTTCCTGTTTATTTATGCCACCTGAGATAGGTGCGATGTTGTCCTTGTTTGGAAAGGGATTCGCGTTGGGATCGAACGCAATGGCGTAACGTACGAACGCGATCAACAGCACGAACCATGCGGTGCAGATGAATCCAATCAAAACCTTGAACGTCAAGATTAACAAACAATCACAGGAAGTCATATGCCGATCTGGCGGTAAACTTACCCCGATACCTCCGACGTCGGGGTTCGGTTCCAGCTTCTCTGGCTTTGTGGAGCAGAGACTTTCTAGGTCTCCTAGGTACCCCATTTTATCCGGTGAAGACCCCTGACTAAAGTTTATAAATCCTGTGATTGGTCGCCAGGATCATACATCTCTCGCCAAATGAAGAAGCAGAAGACGACGAAGACCTCAGTGGAGTATGTGGTAAAAGGAAACCTAAATTTTGACGCGGTGGGCGCGTTCAATATATTCTGCAGGCCTTCACGTATTCGGGTGCCTGGTCTGAAAGACGGCTCTTGGCCGTTGAAGGCCTCCCTTGAAAGCCTGCTGATCATGGTGTGGTTCCAGTTGAATGTGATTTATCAAAGCTGATGAAATCCTGCATGATTGTTCCCGCTTTGAGAAGGCTGCTGAAACATCTAGCAAGTGAGAACCAGCAGCCACCACCTATCCACACCCAGTACGGCGCCACAAAATGCATTGCATCATAATGTATTTGATGTGTGCGAGGCACTTCTTCTTATGCACGAGATTAGGAGGCAGTGAGACCTCATAGTCAAACACCTCGCGAGACAAACATCCTCTTGAGCTTTCATTTCTTTTGAACTTTATACCCTCTTTCGTCGTTTGCTTTGATACCGGAAACGAATGATTCGAAGCTGGGCTGCTGACGCAGCATCTTGGAGCGACTGATGAAGATCTTCCTATCGGAGGGAAAGCAGGTTGAATGTCCTAGGCGTCAACCCACACTCAATGGAATATAGTTTACCGCAAAGTGTTGTTCACGTCGCCGGATTCATTCATGCATCTCACATTCCAGGATACCTATTCTTGGATTCGGCACGCTCTACAATATATTAGATTACTCATACCTGCTCTTAGTACTTCATTTCTCGGCATGGAGAAGGTATGAAACTTATGCAACTATCGGAGACCAAGCGGCTACGTGGCGACATCATACTGCTCAAAGAACAAGGATCTATTTCCAAATAAGCAGCATGATGGACATGACAAGTAGTCCGAATAGCCAGAACGCCACATCAAAGGGCATTGAAAATACTGTGACGGATACGACATCGATTCCGAACAGAGCGCAGAGATATATGGGTATTCCCCAAACCTCCCGCCTGATCCCACGCCCTTTTTGCATTGCGAGGCCCAGAAATATTGCACAAAAGCAGTTTAATGGTTGAATGATGACAACGTTTGCCAGGAAGAGTAGGATGTTTTCTGAATCCAGATCGGGGTCGGCCGCAAAGATTCCGATGATGCCTATCTTTACGCCATGGAACGCAAGAAAGAAAGCGACAGTGACAGGAATTACCTGGGCACAGGCAAGCACGATTACCTGTTCCATGCACTTCGACTTGGTATAGTAATCCCTGAGCAGGCCTTTCAGGCTCTTGGCATCGATCATTTCTGTTTCTAATGACCTGTTGCAATGAGTGACAAGTAAGTCTCGCATCTGCGTGTCGATGTCTTCTGTGTCCATGTGCCGTGCAGACAGTAGGCCCCTTGACTGCTTTCCGCCAAAGTCTGTCGATTCAAAGTGTATGTGGGACACCTGGTTGAGAGGTTGAATATCGGTTTTCAGGTGCCTGTTATCAGGATCTGAGACCTCGCCCATAGTCGATCCTGTATCGTGTAGGCGAGTACTGATGGTCTCTGATAGATCCATAGTCGATTGTCTCTCAATTTGATTTCGATTCTCCTCCGACATCTCTTCCTCGGGAACCGTGCTTCCTTTCTCAGCTGTCTTCTTCATTGTCCCTAAGAAGGGCACGGCGAAAGCAACGACAGGTCCGATGAGGAGAAACACGGGAAGAATTTGACCGAAGCCCCACTTGTTCTCGTCGATATCGACAGAAGCGCGGACTCGAAGCAGGCGCACTGTACCCCAAATAGCCAACGTGAACAGCCAATATGTCTAAGAGAGTTGATTAGCATTAGCAAGATTTGTATCATTCCGGTGATCCTTACATCGACGAGTTCCGAGGAAAGGATGTTGAGATACGTATACAGCATCAATCCCCATGAGATTCGAAGAAGAATACCGATGTGCCTCATCCTCGTGATGATGCTCCTTGCTGGACGTTTGCTCTGGGCCTTCATCTGCTTAACCGTTCGTACTAAGTACCAGTTGATAGGTTTGTCCAGAATCGACATCCGAGTCCGGAAGGACCAGGACCTGTTCATCTTCACCAACCGGGTAAGAAAGGTAAAGATTGCCAGAATGACAGAGAGCATAGTTGTTTGGAACGACAGATGAGATTCCATAGGAATGTCCGTAGGTCCCCAGGTGTCGGAAGCCACGCATTCGTCTACTGTGTACGTGACATTCCCCCTCGCCTTGTGGAGTTCGACTGATGCCTGACACGCTCTCCATTCCATGGTGTTCAGTGCTATGGATGGATAATAAAAGCAGCGCGCATTCGTTGTCGACACATCCCATGCCAGATGCTCTTCGTTTCCCATCCAGTCAAACCAGAAGGTTGGTCCGATCGCTACCAGAAGGCCTACCCATAAGACGAACATTAGGCTCAGGCGCCACCTTCGCTGGGTTGGGTGTCGGTGCAGATGTCCACGAAGGACAGTCATGCAAGCGACATGGGTGAGGTTTGAAAACCACACGAGATAGACGATGATGTACCAGTGGTACGCCGAGATGGTATCGATGAACAAGTTGACGTAGCCGCTTAGCAGGATACCGAATCCTGTCAGCAGCTGAATATCGCACATGTCGAGCACAGCCTGTGACAGATTTGACCATTGTGAGCTTTTATCAACAATCTACAAGGTGCTTGGGGAAGGGAACTCCTTGTAGCCTCGAAGGACCTCTCACCTTCTCCAATATCCCCTCCCACAACCGTGGATTGCGAAACCATCGTCGGCGCCGCAGCCATCGGCATCCCCTGACGGCCACCACGTCCACGTGATTTGGCTTCCATGTGTGATCATCGAGTTCATTTGCTGACCGATTCTCGAAGGGGTTCTTATAAGGATCAAAAGCCAATAAAAACCGGATGATCACCAACAGCACCACGAAATAAGCTGTTCCTACGAAGCCTACCAAGACCTTAGTTGATCACACCTCGCGTCAGTTGTGATATGGATCTCAGCTCTGTGGGCCAGTGACTTACCCCTATCCCGCCGATTTCCGGGTTGGCTTCAAGTTCAGCTGGTTTTTTGTAGCAGTTCTCGGCTGGTTCAAGTACTGACGGCATTGTTCTCTGGGCTACAAAGGTTGTCATGAAAATATGCCAGAGAAGTCGAACCTCAAAAATTGGGACAATGAAGATGCATATATGCTTTACATTCTATGGCATTATACCATAAACGACTGAGACAATCTTGCGCCACGGCCGTTTCCGACAGTCTAGTGGCTGGCGTGACCAGCTCCGTGTGTAGTGGTGTGTAGTGGGCTTTGAGCCTGTTAGCGACTAAGCTCTTAATGGACATCAGTGGACATCCGGCAAGACATGCCGGAAGACAATTTTTCATCGGCAGTTTGCACTGTCGGAACACACCACATAGGTTTTGTGGCCAGCTGTAATACCACTAATACCCTACAATCAATTGTACTAATGCCAGCGCTGTGTTTGAAGGGGTGGGTTTCCCAACGGGATCCTGTTCAGTACATTCCCCCAGTGGTATGAATTGCAATCAGATGCCTTTGGTGGCCGTCGTTAATTTTACATTAGACAGCGTGATAACCCCCATCCACCACGAGAGTTTCCCCCGATGTATAAGTTGACAAGTCAGAGGCAAAATACAGGAAAGCTCCCTGAAGTTCGTGCGCCTCTCCCTGCCGCCTGGCGATCTCGTCAGCTTGTGAAATGAACAAAGCGGTAGAGTCAACTTACCCCATAGGAACCTTGTCCTTCCACAATTCCTTAACGTCCCGGGGCACGAAAGTGGTGATGTCGGTGATGATGTACCCCGGCGACACCGAGTTCGCTCTCGCAAACATCGCCCACTCCGCAGCAAGGCTCTTGCAAAGGTGAATGACGCCCGCCTTGGCTGCATTGTAACAGGCCTAGAACTGCGGGACATTCGCCAGCACACCACTAACAGAAGCCGTCGCAATGAAGCTTCCGCGATTGAAGTTGCTCAACGTCTTCCCAATAACATCGGTCCCTTCCAGCTTCTGGCGTCGCCAGTGCTTTGCGGCAGCTTTGGCGCAATAGTACACACCGTCGAGGTCCGTTTGGATGACGTCTTTGTATTGTTCGAGGGGCGCATCAATCATGGGGCCTTGGGTCCACGGGACGCCGGAGTTGGCAACGAAGATGTCGGGACGACCGTTTAGATCTGCGACAGCTTGTTCGGTGGCCTTCTCCACGGCGTCCCACGACCTGACATCAACTTGATATGCCTTGCCTAAGATACGAGTTCAGACCAAAGTTTCCGTTTCTGCGCAATACTCAAAAGAGGGTGATCATTCGCTCTAGACGTAAGCTCATCCACTCACATTTGACTTTGTACTTCTCAGAAAGCTCTTCTGCCCTTTTCGGCGCCTCTCGGTTTGTATGGTACCATATGGCAATGTTGCACCCCATTTCTGCATATGCAACGGCCACCGAGTATCCGATTCCGCCACCTGCACTAGTGATAATAGCTGTCTTGTTGGTAAGGGAGAGTCTGGACAATACAGAGCCACCGTCCAACTTCCGTTCATCGTCGTGAATGAAGACGCCTCCATTCATAGGGTTGAGAGACTTCGACATGTTTTCCGCTTAGCTTTCAAAGATTGTGGCTGAAATTGACAGTGCAGTAAAGAGAGGCACGAGAGAGATTCGTGCGTGCTGCGGCATAAGGCAAAACATCGGACTGACTATGTTGAGGTCCTAAGTAAATATTCCAAAGAGGTATAGGAACTTTTCTGGGCTTCAGCTATATCTCCATCAACCTACCATAGGGACCTAGTTGGGATAATATGACCGGCGTTCCCTGAAACAGCTTCGTCGGCTGTAGCTTGCGACATGTGCCAAGACTCTTCCAACTTGCTCATCCATGATCACAAGACTCAATTAATCCGTGAAGTTTTAGACCAAACGAGGAGTTTTTTCGGTGCGAAAGCTTTCCATTTTCGGTTCTTGGTGTACGCGTCCGTTTCTGACTTCAATGTGGATGCTGTCGTGTCAGCTGGGCGTCGTCCCAAAATTGCTCCATTGGGAAATGATCATCTCTTACCTTGCAAGGTATCGCGCTCTCGCTCTTTCAATTAGTAGTATTGTAGAGTCGAAGTACCAAATCACTGATGCTTTATTGTGACGTGATTGCTCACGTTACCCGGAGCATCAACTCAGACTAAAGCGTATGATCTATCGCAAACTTTGAACATCCGAAATCAACTGTTGAAGGTAATCCCCAACAATGAACTCTGCCTTTTCCAACCCCCATCGATGGGCTGGACCGTCTTTTCTTAAACTCATCAAACCTGCCATCCCACAGCGGAGGTCAATCCCATTCACAAACAAACCCCATGCCCTCAACGTCCGAGCAATGGCAACAGCTACCGGCATGGCGCGCTACAAGGGCAGGACTGTTACCTTGAACACAGGTCAGATCTTGCCTTCCATTGGTCTTGGGACTTTCCAAGACCCTGAAGAGCAGGAAATGTCTGTATACACTGCTCTGAAAAACGGTTATCGCCACATCGATACAGCGCACAAGTAGGTTCTTTTGCTCTTGTCACTTTTCGGTACTGTAGGACAGAAACTGATGGTCTTGCCTCCCAGTTACGGCACTGAAGAACAAGTTGGACGAGGTATTCGACGGAGCGGAGTGAGCCGCGACGAGCTCTTCATTACAACTAAGCTCTGGTGCAACTCTCACCACCCGGATGATGTGGAGCCCGCCTTAGACGATTCTTTGAGGGACTTGGGCGTCGACTACGTGGATCTATACCTTATGCACTACCCCTTTGCCTTCAAGCCTGGCCCTGACTTTATGCCGATGGGGCCTGATGGGAAGATAATTCCTGACTCAACTGATTTCGTGGACACATGGAAAGCCATGGAGAAATTGCTTTTAACTGGCAAAGTCAAAGCAATTGGTGTATCAAACTTCAGTCAGCTAGAATTGGAGCGAATCTTGAAGGATTGTAGCGTCGTAAGTAACCGGAAATCCGTCATCACGCCTGATTTGTAGGTTACCATGGCGTCCAGCATCTTCACATTCTATCTCGTTATCTCAGGTTCCGGCTATTCACCAGACGGAGCTTCATCCCTACCTACAGCAAAAAGGCTTCGTTGACTGGCAGGAAAGCAAGGGAATCAAGATCATGCAGTTCAGCCCCAGCGGCAATCTCAACACTTTCTATCGGGACGTATCCTGGGCCAAGGATGTGGCACAAATGGCTCGCTTGATTGATCACCCGATTCTTCAGGCGATCGCTAAGAAACACGGGAAGTCACCGATTCAGATTGCGTTGGCATGGGGTGTAGTGAATGGTCGCTGCGTCATCCCGAAGAGCACAATTGAGTGGCAGATCAAGGAGAATCTAGAGGCAGATTCTATTCCCCTAGACGAAGAGGACTTGCAGCAGATTGCAAAAATGGATCAACAAGCGAGGTTCAACGATCCTACTGAGTTGTTTGGTTACAAGCTTTATGTTGGGCTTGATGGTGCCGCGCCATAAGAGCGTTCTCAAAGGCTCAGACAAAAGGAAGTCAGGAAAATATCTCACATGGTGTTGAGAATCCCAAGTCGCAAGTTTATTTTGGACTCGTGCCCCCGTTGCTGGTTGTGGAAAACCCACTCCTCCTACGATTGTTGCATCATGAAATATACAAGATGAAGTCATCCAGCCGCCCCTCTTTACTCAGCACTGCGATTTTGCTGACTTTCTTCCTGCTCAGCGACTCCCATTCCTCACACATCTTGCTCATTGTGTAGTAAAACTCTGCCTTGATCAAATCGCTCCAGCCAGTGCCGTTCTCTTCCACCGTGAAGTCGGTTGGGGCTTCGATCCCAGTGGATATCCGAGCGTCTTTAATGGCATCTATCGTGCCCTGGTTCGACACCTCCCTGATCTGAAGCGAGGTGAGGTCCGAGAGAGACATGCCGGCCCGAACCCAAACAAAGACCATGATGTCACGCAGCTTGCTTGAGTCTCGGCCGGGAGTCGTACCACGCGTTATAGGCCTCTTCGATGATGATGCGCCCGCTGCTTTTGTCTATGAGAAACGTGTCCAGGCGCTGACTGTTGCGGTGGACTTCCCACGTATCATCGTACTGTTCGACGGTGTAGCCATAGTCGTCGAGCTCGTCACACCAGACGAGGGACATCAAGCTCAAGAGGATGATGAGATGATGATATAGAGATTGCATGTTGGTGACCCGCATTATATGAATGGTATTCCACTCTGGGATAGTCAACAGCGAATTTTGTTCTTGTTTTTTGGGGGGTGGGCGGAAGTGAGGAAACAGTGCTAGTACCGCAACCAAGTTCAAAAATTGGCAAGTAATTGGAGCTTTTAAGATAGCTGGATCTTCGGCGGATCGACCAGCAAGCTGGTCGCAATCATTGTGCCGAAGCTGTCGTAAACAAAGTCTTTAACCCGACAAACTATCGGCTTGATCGAATATTAAACTTCAATTTCAGTGGGGTTTTTCATCAACCGCAACTTTAAAGTTCCAGTGGGATTCGCAGCCCAGTCGTCGCGCTGCGCAATCCGGGACTTTGAAGGCTGAGATGCCTATGCAATAATCAGTACCCTGTCCATCTTATGGAGGACTCAATAAAGTGAGCTCTGTGGTGGATAGTGGTGCCCCAATTTCTTAAAGCCAGCTCAACTAACGGAGAATTTTGTTTTAACCAAACTTTAAGGGCCACTGTACTTATTCATGCGCCATCTCAGCGGAAATTACCGACGGCAGGCGGCGGGATGGCGCGATCCTACGCAGGCAATTAATTTATTTCCACCTTTATTGTAGAGACGCTGTTCGCCTTCAATTCTCGGAGTAGGTAACCCTTTAGCGGTGGTCTTGGCGTAAGGAAATGAAGCCTTTGTTGGCTAAGCCTTCCTCTGGAACCCAACTTCAGCAAATACTTTTGATGTGCCCCCAACATTAAAATATTCTTTTTCTTTGACTGACCCATCATGGTTTTCCACTGAAAAAGAACTTGAGTTAGCACCGTCGAGTCCTCAAGCGAGATGTCTTTACAACTCAGAATATTCCTCCTCAGTCTCTTCCTAGCAGTCGCTGCCGGGGCTGGCGATATTTGGAGCAAGTGGAAGAACCAACACGACATTGTCGGCTTCCCTCAACCCCAGGCTTCAGACTATGAGCAAAACAAAACGCGTCTGTTCAAGCCAAGGCTTCACGTTTGGGGCGGATGTCTTCCCTACCCAGCCGTAGACTCACAAGGCTACCTCGGGTGAGTCTTCTCACTCCATTTTCTTCTACCTCTTCCGTCCTCTCTTGAGATCAAACTCTTCTATCCAAGCGGCGCACCATATTCTAACAGATACGTCCTTTCAAAGGTCTGGACTTAAACCAACAGGCAAGAAAAGTGGCGACTGTTGGGACACCAGTCAATCCGGCCAGATCTACGCCCGAACGGGCTCCAGCCATGGCCGAGATGCCATCATTTACGCCTGGTACGAGCCCAAAGTCCGTTGGGCCAAGGGCAACAGCAACGGCCACAGGCACTACTGGCGCAGCGTCGTCGTCTGGCTGACCCAGAACGGATGCGACTTTGACAACGTCGCCGAGCTCGCGATGGCTGGCATCAGCTACTCCATCGACGTCGAGGCCTACGACACCTCGATCTCCGGCAAGACAATCTGGACAGGTGGGGATGGCATGAGTCCCACCGTGACAGACGGGATACATACGCATCCTCTGGTGTCATCATGGGGGAACAAGAACTTGGGGCCGTCAGATGTCGGTCTAGAGGGCACGTTCTCGCAGCCCCTTATTGACTGGGCGTCGCTGAGCCAGCCTGCCCGGGATGCGCTGAACGGCGTCATTTACGAGCACACAAAGGTGCCCTTCAGCGACGCCAATATTCAGGGCGCTCTTGATGCTGCTTACAATGCTGCATTCTACCATGGTCTTGTCTTGGACGACTGCGGTGATGATCGGGAGCCGGTGAATCAAGGCGACGGCAAGAATGAGCCGTTATCAGCTATGAACGATAAGGAAGACACAGGTAAATCACGTCTTAGACGGCGTTTGCGCTAGCTATACCTAGATCGCTGCTAGCTTCATGCCCAACTAATTCCGGGTACTTATATAATACCATTAATGACATCGAGTACACCTGAGATATTGAGGCGGCTACTCAGCACATAATACGCGTTCTTACAGCCGCCGCGATTAGCTCCTGTCAACGCACAAAAGGGTATCTCTGAATACAAATAGTACATTGGGAGACAGTTCTTCTTCCGTCACTGCGCCAGCCTTCGTTCATATTTACATCGTCGAGCCATCAACATTGACAGGCCAACAGACGTGACGGCAAGATGGAGGAGGCGTTACTATAGAAACAGAACATTTACTATCAAGCCTCAGAGCGCGACGGGGAAAGTTTCAATATTTGATGGCTAACTGTCCTTTCCACTCATGCTTTACCAGTTGACGCTACCACGTCCATGTAGTAACTAGTCCTCTGCGCGACTATCTCAGTACCCTGTTCAAGGAGATCGGTGAAGGGGATCCTGTTAATGTTCTTCTCGATATGCTCATAGTATCCCTCCAGTACGTCCCGATTTATGTTGACCTTGGTGATTCCAGACGCTACCAGCTGTTGGGTAAGATCGTCAGGAAACTTGTTGAATCCATGAAGCGCAAGAATGACACCTCCTTTTGACGTGACTCGATGAATATTAGCAAGCCTAACATGTAAATAAATCCTTACGTCAGTAATTCTTGCACACTGAATGCTGAGAACATTGAATTCACCCAAGTTCATCGACTGTGGCATGCATGCTTTTCGTGAAAACGGACTCTAGGAAACGGGTCAACCAACCTATCCCACTCCAGAATGATACCTCTCGGTCCGTATTCTCCGTGAACATTTCCGAATGCCGGCGCCAGACTTCCAACACCCGTGTCAACAAAATTCTGCGCCTCCTCGAGCGTTGTCATCTCTCCACTTAAATCCGCTGTGTCCGAGATGCCGTCCTCGCCTCCCTCTATCCGCCCTGGTTCCGCCTCAGTGGCTTTCTCTTTCGAATGACAATACTCGACCCACTGCCTCGTCTTGTCCAGATTGATTGCCTTCGAGTGATGCGAAATGTCGACCATGATAGAGTCGAAAGGGAGATCACAGGCCATTTTCACCATATCCTCATCTTGACAGTGGTCGAGATGCACAGCGATGGGCACAGTAGCCTGCTTGGCTACTTGGGCAGCTGTACGTACAAGGACACCGTTTGAGAAGGAAATCGACAATGGGAAAAGCTGGATTATGAGAGGTGACCTCTTTCTCTCGGCAGCTCGAACGACCCCTACGATTTGCTCTACGTTGTATCTGAAAGAATCATGTCAGTAAAGCTTTGCCTCTTTTGCAATGGCTTTTGATAATCTGATCATACACTGTTGCAGCAAGGACTCCATAACGTCCTTCGGCTGCTTTGCGCAGGATGTCAAGGGCCTTGTTTGCTTTGAGGATGTTGGACGCGGGCATATTTAGTTCTGGCGTGCAGTAACTTAGGACTCGAAATGGATCAACGCAACAGAATTATTCAAGAACTTTACATTGAATTTCAAATAGTCCACGTCACTGTTTGTCTTGTGCGGGAGTTCATTGCTAGGTGATGGGAAGAAACACGGGATGGTAGCCCGAAAACGGTGATCCGAGACTCCTCGCCACTCAATTTTGCCAAGTCACCATTCAGGTAACCACAAGTCAGCGACAGCCTTTCAATTTACTCATATGGAATTTTTGTCGCAACGTTGTTCGCACTTTGCCAACTCTTTACAAGTGAGTTGTTAACTGTATAGAGTATACCCGTACCGGCCACATGATCGACATGACGCTTCCGAATGGAGCAATTCAATGTTCCCAAATGGAGCAATCAGGAGTGCGGCTTCCCGACGTCTTGGCTTTGAGCTGACAGCAAGCATGCCCTTTCCTGGAAAGTATTGGGACGCATGTAAGCAACAAGGGAAAACGTGATTTCTCGACACAATACTGTATGCAATTCAAACAAAGTGTACTCGGGTCGTAAGATCATGGGAATAAATTGAATGCACCCGTTGATATGGTGATTCTCTGGATGTATCATTAATCTTGCATTGCGATAGAACTCAACACTATATTCAGCTAGTCAGAGATTTCAAGATGGCTCAACCGGAAGTCGGCTTTTTAGGCCTAGGTGCTATGGGGAGCGGGATGGCCAATCAACTCGTCAAAAAGGGCTTTTCTGTGAGTTGCTACGACGTCTACCCCCCGTATGTTGCGAAGCTTGTCGAAGCTGGCGCTAGAGCTGCCGAGGTTCTGGTCATCATGGTGGTAGGCCCCTCACAGGCATCATCTGTTCTTTTTGACGAGGGAACTGGTGCAGTTCATGGACTGCGACGGGATTCCATTGTCATTATTACGTCTACCGTCCCGCCCGAGTTCTGCGAGGAGCTGCGATGCCGGTTGCATGAGGAGTTTGATGCCGAGACGTTACACTGCTGGACTGTCCCGTCTCAGGGGGAACAACCGGTGCGGCAGCAGGTACCTTGACCATCTTCAGCTCTGGGCCCGACGATTGCTTGGGTAGAGCTCGACCAGTGCTGGAGGGGATGAGTACTAAGCTGTACAGAATCCCTGGGGGCATCGGGTCCGGCTCCAAGGCTAAGATGTGCCATCAGATTCCTGCGGAGGTTCAGATCGCGCTCTGCAATGAGGTAATGGCGTTCGCGGCGAGAGCTGGTTTGAACACTCGAGAAGTGTTTGATGCGGTTCAGAATAGCGACGGCTGGAGTTGGATCAATGGAAACCGGATTCCGCACATGTTGAACGGAGACAGCAGGGTCTATTCTGCACTTCCAAACAGTCTGAAAGACTCAGTCAGTATATACCACACGCAATGATCGCAACTCATCGAAGCTCACTCGCTGGCATTTTAGTCAATTATCGTCAACCATTCTCGTGTTGTCTCGTTCCCTGTATTCCTCAGCGCCGCCGCCGAACACGTATTTGAGGCAGGGATTCACGCGGGATGGGCGAAGCAGGATGACTCGACTCTATGGCGGCTCTATCTTTCCCAATATCCCGAGGACACGATTCATCAGATGGCCAAACCTGGTTGCACTCTGATAGCCCGTCAAGATATCGTGTCTATCCAAGACATTGTCGACATATGCGCCGGCAGTCATCTTGCTATATCCGTGGAGACCATGGGCTTCACCGAAGTGGTTGGGCTTGACACGTCTGTCATGTACACAATCTTCAGTCAAGCAGCCGGCGCAAGCACACAATTCATTGAGCAGGTCCCAAAGATGAGCAGTCCGACCTGGTCTCTTCACGACGTTTCGGAGGCCAAGGAAATTCTAAAAAGAATGGCAAGTTCTCCTTACCCCATCCTCGTAGTTTCAAAATATTAGAGTGTTAATGTATAGTTCGACTCACTGACTGCGGTTCAGGATTCGGCCATGGTCAAGGCGGCTTCAATAGGTGCGGTAATGCCCATTGCCGGGGTGGCTCTCCAAACGTTGAAACAACACATGCAGTAGTATTAAAATACAGGAATCTCTCATTCATTACAGTGACTAGTCTTCAGTCTGAATCGGTATGCTATATCGATTGACAAGCCCGGTGTCATTTATTGTCGCCACTCTGCCCAAATCATCTTCTCCGGTCCCTTTGTCAGTTCCGGTCTCGATGTCTCCAAACTGGCCGTACATACTTGCTTGCCGCTTGCGCTCCAAGAGTCCAAGGACAGATTTAGCTCCTGCGAAATAAATCGACTGCTCTTGGAGGATCTGGCACAGAAACTGGAAGTCTGCATGCGACGTTAAGTTGAAGAATGAACTGCCAAGCAAACCAGAGGACGCCCCTCCAAGTCCAGCGCGCTGTTAGCTTCCAATACTGCAGAAGCAGCGATGAAAAAACAATGGTATGTAAAGGGTGACGTGAGATAACTCATTTTAGCGACTTCTCTCGCAATGGACACGATCTGCACCACCTTTTGACACGCCACTTTGGTGATGCTCGATTGAAGCTCAATTTGTGATAGCTTCCGCGCTGTGTTTTGTTGGCTTTGTGAGATGCAATGGTTCGTCGGTGGATGCGAGCCCTGGATTGACTGCGGATTCTGTCTCGAGTCCCGAGATGATTTGTCAGAAAGGAGCGTAACAATGATGTAGAAGAACAGTGCATAGTGAGGAACAAGCCAGACTGGGCACTAGAACACGAGGCTTTCAAGTTCTCAACGTTGAATATGAGTTCTTCGGGTAGCATATTGTAACGCAAAATCATGGACTCTCTGATCCGCACGAGAAACGCTTCTCTACAGGAATCCAATCCCGTTGCTGCGTCAATAGTTTCATGATGTGCAGAGTGGCCCTCGCTCGGGCTAGCTTGGTTCAGTAGCTTCGTTGCCTCCGAAGCGTCTAACATAAACTCCACTGCGAGAGGAAATATCATGTTCGATATGGAGATTTCCTTCGTCAGGTCCAATTGTGCTAACTTCATGTCCTGGTACGAAGGCACCGGGGCATGCACTTCACTCCGCCTCAAAGTAGGCTGTCGTCCTGTTGTCAAGGAAGCATAGACATCCAGGATAAACACTGACCAAAACATGACAAGTCGAGCCTTCTGCTGATGGAGAGCTGATTGCTCGTTCGTCAGGGCGTAGGCCCCGTCAGGAGAAGGTCGTGCATGATCATGAAAAATCAGGTTTGGATCGGTGTCCGTCTCGGTGGTGCGATGAAACCCAAGGTCTTGTGCCATGCGGATTGCCATGCCAGCAAACATCCAAAGGCCGGCTTCGTTGTCTTCACCGAATTCTGACCATGAGAGCAGCACTAAGCCTGCTACAATTTCAGGCTCCGGAACACTCAGAAGAGGTACTAGCTGTTCCTTGGCCTTGGCCAAGAAAGGCAGACCGTTTCGCCAAGGTAAGTTCTGTTTCTCTTCGAGTATTACCAGTGGGCTATCAGTTGGACAGAAGCGCAAGGCAAGGGCGGCTATCGCGTTGAGAAGGAAGCTCGATGCCACTTCAGAACGCACATGAGTTTCTAAAACTGCGCGGTTCAAGAAGGGGAAATGACCTCCAAGGTGTTCGAAGAAGATGTCGAAAATTTGAGGTATGATTCTTTGGTGAGGCTGTCGGCCCGAGTCGTCGAAAAGCTGCATTCCGCCCCGTGGTGATGAAGTCGAAGACGCAGTATACCGTGGAGGATTCCTAGTGTTTTCGTTGCACGTGGTGTCTTTTTCGGTATCGAATTGATCTTCTTCCCCGGAGTTCACTACAAGAGCCAATCTTCTCAGACCAGGAGAAATAGCTGTAGGGCCAAATCTTCTATAGCAACGGATCCTCATCAGACTCTGCGTTCTCTTGCCCAACAACTCCTTGGGAGTGTTCAGGCTGCGGCTTGGGCCAAATGAAAATGTTGAGCAATCTTTCGGCCACTCATCTGGAATTCCAAAGTCGAATACCAAGTCTTGAAGCTCAGAATACGTTTGAGGAGGCCAAGCGGTCTCAACTTCGCAGATCTCCGGACGAATTGCTTGTGATGTAAATGAGTCCGGGTCTCCATTTTCGTTTGACGGAGACTGCAAGGAAAACGTGCCTAGACCCAACGCCTCGGCCATCATTCCAACTGACGGAGTTGCCAAAGAAACATGCTGCCCGTTCGCATCTTCCCGAAAATCGAAGTCGAAAATCTGTCTTTCCCGCGTGTCTGGAGATGGCGAATGCTCTTTTGGGGACCTCGCGATTGGCGCATGGTTGTGCTCGCCATCGAGGCTTTCAACAGTTTCACCAGCTACAACTCTTTGGCGTCTGCGGCGATCCACCAGGTCCCATTGGCATTCCAGGTTGGCTTCCTCACATGGTTGACACCTTGGGCGCGTTTTGAGATTGCGGCCATGAGACCTAGTGTCGTAGACGCCATTCCCCCGCTCACTTTCGGAGCATTTGATCTTGCGAAGATGGCACATTCGACATGCTGTGGACGTTTGGCCAGACCTTCGTTTCTCGCGGTTCCGCTGTTCTCGGAGGTGAAAATCATCCGCAGTACAGACTCTGAACGTGGCGGCCTTAGCGCCTCGATTGCGCATCGGCGGGCGGCGCGGAGCGGACTGGGACGCAGAGGAGCTTTCCATAACTGGCAAGTTGATGCTTTCCAATATCGTCTGACTGGTACCTTTCAAAACTTTGCATGTGAGATTTGAAGAGTTGATGCCGGAGAGGGACAGAAAGTGCCTGTCACGGAATTTGGCTCGGGCGTAGCTTCGGACCTGTTCAATCCCTGGCAACAAACCCGCATGACGGCGGAGACGCGAAAGTTCCGCCCCCTCAGCATTGCAGACATCATCGGGATTACCATTTTGGGTAATTTTGATGATCTGCAACTGACGATGGATGCTACTTCACACTGGCGTTCAACTACAATCCGGGGTAGCGGAATCAAACCCCGTGGGGATGGACGTGGGTTAAACGTCAATGCAGCTGCGGCTGTAAACCCTATATGATAAAGTGATGTGAATAGTTATCTGCCCAGATCGATGTTGTCTACCAACTTGTCTTTCTGTTGTGGGTTTTTGTTTTTGAATCTTACCACAAGTCAAGCTGTTTAGCACACGCAAGTCTCCATGAAGATGCGGTCTTGGTTGGGAAGAGGCAAAAGTCTTCAGCTTGGTGCGAACGCCTGCTGTGTGGTTGCATTTATTCTCTATGGCTGGGAACAAGGAGTTTTCGGGCCGATTCTGAAGAACGAAGATTGGCTTGATCTCTTCAACCACCCATCTGACTCGGCAACTGGTATCATCGTTTCCTGATACAATCTTGGCTGTCTGTTAGGCTGCGCCAGTAAGAAATCCCCATCTTTTGGTTGACTTCAGTTTGACTCGTCCGCTGTTGGAGCTAACACAGCTCACGCCCAGTGACATTCCTCCTTGGCGAAAGGTTGGGACGACGGTGGACGATCTGGATAGCCATGAGCCAGATTGTGATTGGCACGGCCCTGCAGGTCTCAGCGTATCATATTGCTCACTTTATCGTTGGGCGCGTTGTCACCGGGATGGGAACTGGTCTCAAGACGTCGACTGTTCCAATGTTGGTCTTGTTTTGTCGTCGCCTCCTCCTGGGACTCTTCTAACGTCGCCAAAAGTATCAATCAGAACTTTGCCCACCGACCACGAGGGGCCGTCTCGTCAGCGCCGATGTTATGTTTGTTTGAGTGCGCTTTCAGCCCAAAAGTATGACAATCTTTCCTTTCCGCCGACTTCTCCGAAAGATCGGCATCAACATCACCTACTGGTTCAACTTTGGCATGAGCTACGTCGGAGGCCCCATCGCGTGGCGTCTTCCGATCTCTATACAAGCACTCTCCGCAATCGGTGTGATATTTCTCGTGTTCGCATTACCCGAGTCCCCTCGATGGCTTTTCAATCATGGAAGGCAGGAGGAAGCCATTGAAGTACTCTGTTTGATCTACGACAAAGACCCCACCGATCCTGTCATTCTCGCCGAGCGCTCCGCGATACAGCAGGCAATTGCACTTGAGTCGATTGGAACTCAGCAGGGCCAAGGATTCTTCTCCATCTTCAAGCAGGACCGCGTGCGAACAGGATATCGGATATTCTTAGCTTGGTTCATTCAGTTTATGAACCAGGCCAGCGGTATCAACCTAGTTGTCTATTACATTCCCGTTGTTCTCCAAGACAGCGTGGGTTTGACTGGCCGAACGAGTTCGATCCTGGGTGGGTTCATCCTCCTGATGTTTGTGGTGGGATGAATCTGGCCCTCTCTAGCTCTTGACCGAATGGGGCGTCGTAAAACAATGATGGTAAGCAGCAACGACCCTTTTACTTTTCGATGATCCACCTCTTTACTGGCGCAACTTTGGAATTGAGAGTCCGGGTTAACACCAGGGTAGTGGGGATGCGGCGTTCTCGGCGTCTCCATGCTCTTCATTGCCTGTCTTCTTTCACAGGCAGACAAGGAAACAGCCCGCGGCCAGAAGTACGCCATAGCCTCAGTGGCTTTCTTCTTCGTCTACATGCTTGGATTTGGTTCTTCGTAAGGATCTCCCCGTCGCTCTAGATTTATATCTGTCTGCGTTATGGTCTTTGTCGTACGTCTGCCATACTCTGCAGAGCTACTAACACTTTCTAGGGTCAATTGCGTTCCTTGGGTTTATGTACCAGAGATTCTTCCTCTGGAGGCACGAACACGTGGTACGGCAATAGGCGTGAGCAGTAATTGGCTTTGGAACTTCACGGTTGCGATGATTACCCCGGTAATTCTCAATCGCCTTGGCTGGAAGGCCTACCTTATCTTCACGGCCACTAACCTTGCTTCGATTCCTTTTGTGTATTTCTTGTACCGTAGGTGCATTGCTTCCTCGGATCCCACCTGCGACCCACTGACGGGCAATCCAGCCGAGACAAGCAATTTAAGGCTAGAGGATGTTGACTTCATCTTCTCAAGTGGTGGTGATCCAGTCACTGTTGCGAAGGAACTTCAGAGTAGTATGAAAATTGGCCTTTCCGCATGCAACGGCAACAGCGGTGAGGCCGGGGTTATTCCCGTGCGGCAGGATGACGAGAACAAGAAGTTGGGGATGGTATGAAGCGAACCTGTCGTCAAGATTCGTGCTTCTACCATCAAAAGATGTCAAATGGTGTCATAGTTCAATGCCTTTTATGTAAATGATTCTGCAGTCACCTTCTAGCTTATAATTTACCAGTACTTTGACCAAGAAGAAAACAACATTGTAGACTCGTTCAAATGTAAAACGAGGTAAAGCTAAAAGTACAAAGGTTATTCTGTCTTTGGCAGCGTCCTCAGCGGTAATACCTCCAGTATGGATGGTTCTCCATTTGGCCTCCCTCATCAAAGTCAATTACCACACCCTCGGGAGGCTTTCCGAACTCTCGATCTCTCCGTCTGTTCTCCTTAATCGTCATAATTGTCATGAAGGCGCTACCGACACCGGTCCAGCATGTGGCAGCGAAAAGTGTCCAGAATCCCTTCTTGTACGCCGGACCATCTGTTGACTGGAACAGATACCCAGTTGCAATGCCCATGGTACTTCCGAAGGACTGGAACAGTCCAGACGCGATTCCCTTCTTGATATCCCCACAACAATTGCTTGTGATATTTCCGACACTCAATGTGACCCCCGATAGGATTCCAGTCAATATCAAGAACGTGGCGCCGTATCTCGCACTTGCCGCTGTATGCGGCAGAACAGCCAGCAAGAGGTCCCCGGTAGCTGCGACGATAGAACAGATGACCAGCAGCCCTGAGCAGGACTTCAGCCTATCGCTCGCATACCCCACTACAAATACCGTTACAAAGGCCACGCAGTATGGTGGTGCCACCATCAGTTGAGCTTTGACGTTGTCGTATCCAAAGGTTGCGACGATGATAGGAGTGAAGGTTGCAATCGTATAGGTCTGAAGTACCTGGCCCATGTAGATGAATATGTTCATCCACAGTCTCCAGTCACGGAGTTGGTTGAGAGTATTTTTCCAATTGATCTTGCCGTGAGTCCGGTTGCCATCCTGCATCATTCGCCAGGTGGCGACATCGCGCTCTCGAGGTGTAAGCCACTTTGTGTTATGCGGGCGATCCGGAAGAACCCAGACACAAAGTAGACCGATGAGAATAGTGAGCAGACCCTCGATGAGGAACAGAGCTTGCCAATGTTTCACGCTCGGATTGGAGATGTTTGCAACTCCGTATGCCACCCATCCTCCAAAGGCACCCGCCAAGGGTGTTGCCGAAAGGTAGATGCTGATGCGACGGCCCCATTCCTGTGCCACGTTAAGCGATGTCCAAGTTCGACGGTTATTGAGGGTAACATACCGCTCTTGGATAGAGTACTGTCGTGAGATATGGTGCACCACTGATGAAACATGCTTCAAAAATGCCCAAAAAGAACCTAATGGCATACATGCCACTTGGACTGCCCCCGACTGCTTGTAAAGTTGCAAAGACTCCCCAGATGATCTAGGCTCTTGTCAGCACAATAGAAATGGAAGAGTCCTTCTCTTTCTGTGATGAATCTCACCATAGCTGTCGCCAAGTATAAGGATGGCCGGATGTATCGCATTCCGATGTTCGTAAACAGGTCGGCGATGCATGTTCCCACAAAGAACATGCTGACAGCTAATGAGAACTGCTTGGGAGAGAACCCGAGATCCTCACGAATCCCCATCAAGGCTGCGTTACCCAGAGCCCCACGATCCAGCCACGTGAACATGTACAGAACCTGATACGCCATTAGACACATCGTCACCAGGATCAAGAGGCTCTATCCACTTACAAGAAGAAAGGGAGGTAGCCGCATGTCAATCTTTTTTCTCACTGCTTTGACTTCCTCCGGCGTCACGGGAGGATCAAGGTTGTTCATGCGCGCCACGATGTCGTCCTCATCAATCGGACCCGGTTCATTTTCTACAACAGCTCGCCCTCCCTCTTCATCCTCTGACACACTCTTCTGGCCGAGGGCCGTCGCATTGGACTTGGTGTCTGACATCTCAACTCGACGTATATTGTGGTAGGGTCTTTAAGAAATATTCTTCAAATCAGGGGAAAGAAAAGACACTCTAGTGAAAATTATGGCTCGAATCAAAGCTGTTGGGCAAGTCAATGTGGTATTTGTCGGCTGTATGTCGTCACTTTTCCGTTAGGCTCGCGATCTCGAACCTCGGTGGTCAATAGCCGTTGGGCCACCTGCTCCCCCGCTCGTTAGGAGCTGCAGCAAGCCGATGCCGCAAACTTGGCCCACAGGACCAACAATGAGCTTGATTCGCACGATAAGCCCCAGCCGATTAATCCACAAGTGTTGTTTGGGTTACAACGTCGATCACTTCCGTTCAGTCTGCCACGTGCTTGAGCGGGGAAAGCGGCCGGAACCAAGCGAAGCCATTCTGAAAGCTTGGCCGCCGGTGGCAGTCGGCGGTCATCAGCCCGATTTTACGAGCTTCGGCTATCGATCCGAGAATCGCATGTGTAAGCATCCGAATGACGGAGGTCCGCGTTTTAGGAACAAACGCTTGGATGCATATTCGGGCTTGTCGTCATTGCGACCGGCCCGGTCTTGATGTCCAGAAGAGTGATTCCGTCTTGCTTTTACGTATTTAATAATAGGGCATTTCGTATTGGTCGGCGCCTTTGACCTGAGGCCCCTGGCACCCCACGCCGGCCCGGGCCCGGACCCCACTAACGAGCCCCTCAGATTTACGCCGAATGCGCCGGGGCTTGTCGAGTGCGCCGCTTGTCGCTGCAAGACTGTCTATGAGTCAATTGGGGCTCTCACTTTTGGCTTCATACCTTATGACTGCTGTCTGAATCTCATTTGAATTACGTTGAGTCGTGATCACGAAAGCCGTAGTCATGGGCGACGTATCAATGGGGCAAGGGGCTTCTAGAGAACTCGTGCTGCATCGAAATTTGAAATGTCGTATATATAATGTTGTGAACGATTCTAAACTGTTAACTAATCTCCAATCCGAAGTTTATGTATTTCATTGCTTCGCTTTTGCCTTAAGCTCTCCACGCTCCTTCACCATCTCGGCGATGCCGTCACCCAAATCAGTACCCAGTGCCTTGAATCCCTTGATAACGCCTTCACGATCTCCGTCACCCAGCTCCTGACTCATCTTGAACTTTCCTCCAAGCCTATCGACCGTGATCTCAATGCCGATGATTGCCATCTTAGATAGCTCGATATAGCGCTCCGGCGCATCAGAAACTTTCCAAGGCCCTGGCCGGTCGCCTTGGCCTGTGTAGCCCATTATTGAGGTCTCGCCCATACGAGAAAGGTCGTCAATCTGCTTTCCCAAGAACTTTTGAGTTTCCTCGGCCTTAGACTCGTAGAAAATCTTTGCGCGCCCGTAAGCCTGAACGGCGGCATAGTTCCAGGTCGGCACGACCTTTGCTGTTGTCGGTTTGGTTTCGGTGTAGAACTTCGGTGTGACGTAGTGGTGTGTCGGCGCGGTGAAGAGGACCATGACCTCCTGGTCAAGGACATTCCCGGTTCCCGTGCGGCCTTCGGCCGACAATGACTCGATTATGGCCTTGCTTTGCGGGTTCGCGCGTGCAAGGTGGCCTCGTAGGACACCGAGCTCGGTTTCGCTACTATCGTCTTCGACATCGAGAACCCAAGGGATGTGGCTGGACTGGATGAGAGGGTACGTGGGGGAAGAGATGGCTGTGGTGAGGATGCCGAGGGGAAAGTCGCGGATGAGCTTGCGCAGTGCAGGTATGCTCTGCTCAGCGTGAACAGCGCGGAGATACATGTTGTGCGTGAATGATAGGCAACTCTGACTCTAACAGATTGAAAGATTCTATCGAATGTTTTAGGTGTTGAAAAGAGGCAATGCTCTCAAAAAAAAGGCTGATAAGCGATTCATGCCACTCATAGCGGATTGCCTCGGGCCGCCGATTTTAATAGCGCCCGGATGCTTGCTCTAACACAAGCGCCATGTTTTTGAAAGGGCGCGGTCCACTAATTATGGTTCTATCGGTTTAACTGACTTGGGTATCTTTCGCCTGGCTGTTAGCATGTTTGAGCGCCTCCAATCCATCATTTTACGTACGCGTACAACGGCATTGGTTGAGCCGTTGCAGATGACCAAAAATGACACCGCTCGCAGCTGAGTGGCTGCTGCATTAGAGCGATTGAGTTCATTTCTAGTTACAGAAATTCAATCATCAATCCATTGGATGTCAACCTCTTGTTGGAGCAGGATGCAATGCACCCATCTCCCCAAGGATGCAGATATCTTTGCGGAGGCTATCTTTGCTATATTTGAAGCAGCTTTCTGGTTGGTCAGCCACGCCTGCTTATCTACGTACTCTTCTCGTGAGGCTGCCTTCAAGGCTCTTATTAGAACGCGAACTCAGGCCTGCTTGCGACGCAACATTCCTTTCCGGCAACTTCAGGAACGGATGCGGGAGCGGATGCGGGAAGTTTGCCGCTTCTCCGCTCATAAACCGGCCCGGTGGTGGATCCCGGTCCCACCAGCGGCCGAAGCGGCATGGTTTCCGCCGGTCGAATCGATGCGGCCGCAACGATTAAAGAAGCCATGAACATCCTTGTTGTGAGATTCAAAGCGTGAGGAGTGTCTCGAGACAGCAAGTAAAAGTTTAGCAAGTCTGGCGTTTACTATCCAGGCAGACACTTTAACTTCATGTTGTGCCTCGACAGCTTGTGACTGTCTCTGTTGTTCCCGTCTCTATCGCCCTTAATATTTTGATTGTTGTACAAATGGCATTTATCCCTCATATCCTTTTTCTTCGTTCATTTAGATATTCATGGGGCCGGAGGCCCGCCAGGGTTGCAAAAGGCTATGCTTGAGCAAGCTCTGCCACATGTGTTCTAAGCTCACCCAGCATAAGCTCAATTACCCCCAAAGTGGAAATACAAAAAGAACCGTCTAATAACTGGTCATTCGACTTAAGCACACTTATCATTGCAACAGAAGTCATTTGATTTTTTATATTCATTTGTGTCATTATCAATTACAGTCGACTTCCAATGTGTTTAGCGGAGTTTGCTCGTTCTAAGCCCTTGTTATGCCGTCGCATCTGAGGTGATCAGTTCACCCTAGAGATCTTGAAACCTCCGGGAATCCTCTTCTGGAAAACGCCCTCAGGGTCATATTGGGATGCAACACTGCGGATGAAGTTGATGTTCGCGTCGCCATAGGTCTTGATAGGGTCCTGGCTAGGATCGGCATAGTTGAGGTAGCGCCAGTTCACGTTGCCATCAACGGAGACAGCAAAGTCCTCGATTCTTACAGCTGCTGCAGCCATGTGGGCCCGAGCAACGGCTTCCTGGGCCTCAGTGTTGATAGTCACGAGGCCGAGCCACAGAATGGCGTTGTCAGCCTCAGAGTCAAGGCCGAGGACATTTCCGCCACGCTCGCTGCCAATCTTGGCGAAGTAGGTTGGGAGGGGTTGGAAGACCATCTGAGTGGTAAACTCGTCGGCGCCGACAGCAGCCTTCATGGTGTCGACGAAGACTTGGTGAGCATCGACGGCCTCCTTGAGGATGGATGCGTCGTTCTTGAAGGTCAAAGTGAACCAAACGCTCCTGTGAAAGGTACCGATGGTTAGCGCGCCATAATAGTTCGACAGATATGAATGAACCTACCGAGAGCCCGCAGGGATCTGAGAGTTCAACGCAAGGTCAGCCATGCTGCGGCGGGTCATGTCGCTGCTGATCGCGGGAATCTGGTTGATCTTGGCAAAGCCGGTGGTGTTGCTGTTGCCCTGGGTGTTGACGCGAGACGCAGCGATCAGGATGTCGTCACCCATCGCGGTGTTGTGGGTGTAGACGAAAACCGCGGCATCATCGGCGAATGTCTCGCCCTTGTTGGTGAAATCGACGATAGCATCGACAACAGCGTCGGAGTTGTCTTTGGTCATGAGATGAATACCAGTGTAGAGGTCCTTGGCTGGGATCGCCTCCATGTCGAATCGGGTGACGATGCCGAAGTTGCTGCTGCCGCCCTTCAAAGCCTTAAACAAGTCCGAGTTGGTGCTGTTGTTAGCGTTGATTATGCTTCCATCCGCAAGCACGACCTCGTAGTTGATTACCGAGTCGCATCCGAAACCCATGCGACCAGTGAAGTATGAGTTACCACCTCCAAGGAGGAAGCCACCCACACCGACGCCGCCGTCACGGCCTCCAGTGACGGTCACGTTGTACTTCAGAAGGTTGGCGTAGACATCCTTCCAGTGGTTGCCTGGGCCAATGGAAGCCAGGTTCGTCGCAGCATCGTAAGACGACTGGTTGAAGAAAGCCAGGTCGATGGTGACACCGTTGGCAATGTTGTTCGTGCCAGCCCAGTGGTTATGTCCACCACCACGAACGGCGATATGCCAATCGCCAGCGCCTGAACCAGCGTTCACCAAGGCAGTCAACGCGGCAGAAACTTCCTGCGTATCCCGGGGCTGAACGAGACACCACGGCCGAAGACGGGCACTGACGGACCAATACGTCGCAATGCGTGTCTCGTAGCCCTCGTCAGTGGCAAATACCAAGCGGTCTCCCAAGCCAGCCGTGACCAAGGCATCGCACTGTTTGGTTGTCATCAATGTCAGTCGTAAATTGTATCACTATTCCTGTTTACGATGGGTGCATGACACGCATGTCGCAGGGGTTCCTGCAAGTTTGCGGCGTAGGATTGAAGAAAGGGGGAAGCTTGGCGTACAGGAGCAATGCCGGTACGGTTCGTGGCGGTTGCACGAATCGCCATCGGCTCCGGGGCCTCGAGCGCGGCCGCGGAACAGATACCGGGCAGAAACAGAGCCGAGGCGGCCAAGAGGCTGGTGCTAAAGCCTCCGTTGAACATTGTGGCGTTGGCGAATGCGAGCTGCTCCACGATTGATCGAATAAACCCGGTGGCGATGAGCCCCCGGAGACAACTCGAATAGCAAAGATTGACACGATGTTGGTGAGCTTGAGGATTAGAAGCAGCGAACAAATTTCTTCTTTCCACGTGGCGGTAGATATAGATCTTATACATGAGACGGAAGCATGATTTCTGCAATGACCGAGGCGCCGAGATTATTGATGCACGGCGACGGGTCTGCAGGGGAAGAAAGACGACGATCTAGGATCTTTAGTGATCAATCGATTCTGTCTAAGGACAAAATCGCTACATTATCCGCATCGGTGTAACTGGTTGAAATTCTTCGTGGTAGCTCTCAGGGGTTTTTAGGTAGTACCTGCAAGTCGATGTTTGCCATAGTAAAAAGTGGCGTGTTGAAGGATTGCGTTCTCAGGGTGACGCGCAAGTCGAATTTTCCAACGCCAAGGAAGTCTTCGGCAAAGGAGTTGATTTTCCAGCGGGACAAGATTCGGCAGAGGCTAGATGCACATGTACCCACAACGCCATCTGACATCGCGCCGTTATGACTGGTCGTCTTGCTCGATCTCAATTCCATGTTGTTGGTCGTCAAGATAATGTTGTTGGTGCTTCGTTACACTCGCTTCATCAATTACTGGGTCCTTGTCAGGGGAATCTCGGATCCTTCCATTATCTGGGATCACCCCGGATCTCTTTCCCCGTTAGGTAGGAGACATCAAGAACAAGTCTTCGACAACCGCGTCTGCCTCCCGTTGAAAAACTCAGGACACCACATTGCTGCTCCTCATGAACCATCTACGGCTTGTCGAAGAACTTACTCAGGACAACGTCAAAGCTGACATCCCTCCTCAGTGCACGATTCAGCGACCCCTGCCAAAATACAGTGACAAGACTCAACTAACCAAAATTAGGCACAAAGCCGTTGGTTCTGCTGTCGTGAAGAGGAACGGGCGCTCCATCAATACGACGGTGGCACGGTGCGGCACAGCGCGCAGTGGTGGAGAATAATGCTTGCCTTGGCCGGGGACCAGGCTACCGGGGAAGCTTCCCAGAGGCTTACAGCCTTGGTGTGGATTCGAACCCTGTCTCTTCCGTTCCAACATATTGCAAGGCCCTTGATGCAATCTACGATCCAACCATGAGTTGAAGAAGGAAAGCAGAGTCCGAGAAAGTTGGTGTGGGGCAAGCAGATGTACGTGGGAGGGTAGCGAGAATCTGGAACACTGGATGAATCCGTTAGGCAGTCCTCAGTGTTTCTGTTCTGATATTCCTAAGAAGCTTTTGGGTCCGTCCCCCTGGAGAACGATGTTTCTGCTATTCATTATTTCTCGACTACATGCTTTGCGACGGTGAGATATTGGATCGCTATGTCTAATACCTCTGGCGTGATCACGGCTCTTCCAGCACCCGAAGGGTATGTTCTGGACTTTGACAATCCACAAAGAAGGGATGTAGTCGAGTCATACGTCGTTGTTGGTATTGGCATGTTTCTTGCCCTTCTATTCCTACTCCAGCGTTTGTATGTGAAGATCATCATCCGCAAGAAGTTTGGACTTGATGATGGTATGCATCCCGGCGTCCGGTTGGCAGAAGCTTCCTTATGAACTGACATCTATGCAGTACTTCTTCTCTTCGGATGGGTGAGTTGCCTCGATTCCTACCCACCTATCTTGCATGCACCTCGCGGATCCCCATGCTGATCACTAGAAAAAGGCCTTCACGGTTGCGATTCAGGCGTTGATGATAAGTCAGTCGTTCCAAACCACCATGTCATCCTCCACTGCTAACCCAGACGCAGAGGCTGCTCTCGAAGGATACGTCGGGGTTCATGGCTGGGAGATACCGATCGAGAAGTTCAAAGATTTCACATTCGTATGTTCTTAAAATGCGCCCGGGATGCTCTCTATTCCCCGCTCCAAGTCGCTGATAGTCAACAGTGGAACAGCTACATCAATCCGATTGTCTACGCCATCCCACCAGGAGCCTGCAAGATGGTCATCCTGTTGTTCTTCCTCGAGCTCAACAACAACGCCAAGTGGTTCAGATGGTCCGTCTACATCACCATGTTCGTGGTAGTGGGTTCCAGCTTGAGCATCCTCTTCAGCTCCATCTTCCCCTGCAAACCGATCCCATCCGCATACGACCTCGTCACCGACGGCGAATGCATCGATCGAGTCGCGACGTTCAAGGCAACTGCGGCATTCGGAGTCATAACAGATGTCATGATCATCTGCATCCCGGTACCGATGGTCTTGTCTCTGCACATCTCAACACGGAAGAAAGTTGGACTGCTAGCCTTATTCGGCATTGGTTCGGTGTAAGGGCAAACCTCGGGAACCTTGGTGTTTCTTCATTGTGTGGGCATCGTTGACCGTACGGCAGGACTGTCATTACCTCTGTGGTCCGGTTGTACCTTTTGATCACCATTCTGGCCGACGCCGATCAGACGTGGGGTGGAATTTTCATCAACATTTGGGTGTAAGTCAGCCCAATCATGTCTTATCTTGCTTGATGTCTTACTTCTTCCGCAGAAGCATCGAAGCGAACCTGCTTGTTATGTGCGCATGCCTTTCCACGCTTCGCCTCTTCTTCCACACCGTTTCTCCAAAGCTTTTCTCCTCTGATGCAGGCACAACTGGGAAATCTGGCGGAGTGTCGGGCAACGGTTTGCGTACCATAGGGGGCACTGGAGGAGGAATTTCAGCTGGCCATCGTTCTCAGTATAACCGGTTTGACACCAGTCGCGATGAACCGGAGTATGACATGGACACTTTCCACGTACAGATCAAGGGGGGCCCCCGCGAGCGAGACGTGGAACGCGCCCAAATGAAGGATTCAGCCGGCACGTGGAATGACCCGGACAGTAGCAGCGAGAGGGCTATCGTACAAGCCACTGAGACGCACATCTACATCTCAAAAGCATAGACGTCAGATACGCGGAATATTCGTCTCCTAGTATACTTATGGGCCCGGTGAATCATTTTGTCCATATTTGAGGGAAGCTTCCCTTCGCTGGGTTTCAAAGTTCCTTAAGAGACAGACCTCTAAAAGCGCTTGCGATGCTTTTCGTGCTATAAGGGTACGTGTACGCATAGCTCAGACCTGCCAAGAACCTCGATGGCTGGCTAAAGAGGTAGAAAGGAAGAACCTCAACGGCTAACTACATGCGAGAAACCAATAGCGTAGAATTCAGAGTTTCGTAAAGAGACGGAGCGATTTTTCACGCCTGTCTAAACTGATCTAACACTATTCTTGTATTAGTTCTGTTTCCACTTAGCAACTTAGCACGTAAGATAGACAACGCGTGCAGGTTTTCTTGCTCGTGTTCCTCAGTGTCACAACAAGAAGTTATTTAAGATAAGTTTTTGCCGCCGCCCAACAACTTGCTCTTCTGGTTCTCTCTGGTATACTTGAATGTGTTTCTCGTCATGGCGTAAGTGACTCCGTACCTACCAAGCCACCAAAATACTGATGGCTAATTGCTGCAGAAGCCAAGAACTGAGTCTGTTGGAAAAGCTTCCTGCGGAGGTGTTACTGGTGATCCAGCAGTACCTTCCCAATGTCGACAGAACACTCTTTGCGATTCTTAGTCACGAAATCCAGTGGAAAGTTGGTTATTATCCCAACACTCTCAGCCTACCTGAGCACGACGCTCTCGTACGCAACCTGGACCAATGGAACATGTATCCCGAGCTCATTCTGTGTCAATACTGCAACAAATTCCACCGGCCAGAGCTATCATTAGCAAACCAAAATGCACCCGCGCGCGAGATGCTCCCTTGTCAATTTGGAAGCGCTTACCAGAGGATACGGACGCCCTATTTCGACGAGCATCCGCACAAAAATGTCGTGGCCGGACTTATACGACAGCAGCGTCTGCGCCACTTGCTTCGTTCAGTGCCCACTTCATCGAACCTGCAATCTATGACCATGATTCACAAACAAACTGACAAATTTCAGATGGACTCTTTGCGTGACTTGAAGGTCGTGGGAGGAAGATGTCTGCTGAAGATGCAAGACATCTTCTATTGCGATGACGACCTGACGAAGGCCCGCCTTCGACAAGACTCAGTAGTTCATTTTCGTCTAGGTAGGCAGTTGAGTGGGACCTGCCCTCATTTCCCTGCAGAATGGATGATACAGGAGACATTCTTGCCCAGCGGTTGGAACGATCAGCCTCACGTCAGTGTGGACAGAATACTAGATTGTCTTTGGGGCCACGAAAAGCCGTGCTAGAAGCACTGTCTGGTCTCAATCAATTGGATCCGCAGCTGCCACACCTGTCCTATGGACTATTCTATCAGTGCTATAGACACTGATGGGTACGCGAGTGGGAAAAGGGCAGTGGTTCTCACAAGCTGGAAGGACCTCGGAGATTGCCGACACAGGTACTTTGGTGTCAATGAGGATCACTACCAGGAGCAGCTGGAAAAGATTTGTCAGAATGATACGACCAGAAAGCGTGGGAGCATCTTTCAAGCGTATGAGCAGACGAGCCGGATGATCTTTACGCCTGACTTTCCCAAGGATAGACTCGAAAGGGGTGACGATTCGGTTCTCTTTGCACCAAGCAGAGTTGAACGACGTACAGATTAGCATCACTAGCCAGCAATTGAATATGGAAGTTTAGAGTGTTATGGAGAAGTGGCCATGATTTTGACGTGCTAGAGCGACTGTTTCCCCGATGCGCTTGCTATTGTGGTCATTGTCTTAGTCCTCGCTACCGCGCCGCCGCCCACGATCGCGGTTATCGTTGTTACTACTGTTACTACTGTTACTACAATTGCTGTGGTTGGCGTTATCGCTATCTTGACTTGCTGTTATGATAGTCGTCCTCAATCGAAGTCAAACCTCAATTCTTTTCAGTATGTTGAAGGTACAATAGGTACATATGTCTGTGTAAATATCGGAAAATCAGGCCGTCTCTTGGGAAAAGCCATCCTTTTGTGCCATACATTCTGTAGGACATCTTCGTGTTGCCGGCCGGCCATGAGGTTAAAACGGAACTCAGTTCGGCTTTGATCTCTGCCAAACCAACCGGACGAAGTTTACATCCATGGTTTAACCAGCGACGCGGTGTCTTTATCCGAATGTCGATGTTCAAGCCAGGGATTTCCCACCAATAAGCCCAAGCCCAGCGCTGCAGTGCGACCTGTCCAAGGATCTCCCCCGCACATCTCCAAGATTACCCCAGCCAACTTCCCCACGCCGATCTCCCACCGGCCTGGAGCGCCAGACCGCTTCGCGGCAAGATGGGAGAGATGAGCTCGTTGGTCGGGGGTCTTTTCCGACCCGCGCGGGGGGTTCAGAGGCTGGGCAACAGCATATTTTCCGGCTTTAATTACGATTAAAGTGATCAATCCAGCGTATCTGCACTGCGATGACTCCATTTTAACTTTTCCGTCTGATGAGGAGTTCACCCGAAAAGAAGTGGGAATGCCCTCCTGCTCCACTAAGAATGCGTCCTCCAGGGTTCGGCTGAAGCCTTTAAGATGGGGGGCGAGGACCGTCCTCAGTCGCTCGCTCTTTTTGGGATGTTTCGTTTGACCGGGAAAAACGGATAGCGTCGTTGCATCGCATCCCTGAGGTGCCTCGTAAATCATGCGTCTTTCACAATCATTCGCCCTGCTTGCAGCCGTCACTGGCGTGCTGTCGTACGCGGTGGAGCTGCCTGCCGGTGTTCCGAGATCTCTGCAAGAGTTCAGGGACGTCCACCCCTACACGCCCCCTTCGAATGGGTGTGGACGCAAGACTGTCGAGATCCGCGCTTCGAGGAACGACACGGATGACGTCTCTGAGGAGTTCCGCAAGGGACTTCAGGACGCTAACAACGGCGGCACACTGTACTTGCCGAAAGGGAAGACTTTTGTCATTGCGAAGGCACTTGACTTGACTTTCCTAAACGACGTGCATGTTCGTCTCGAAGGAGAGATTAAGGTGTGCTACACAAGATCGCCTTCTGCCTAAGCTGCAAGTACTAACACACTTGGCTCAGTTCACCAATGATGTCGCCTACTGGCAAGTACGTGGAAGAGAAATCTTGTATTATTCGGCATAGTTCCATGACGTTAAGAACGAGCCGTAGGAAAATGCCTTCGAGCACCCGTTCCAAGTAAGCTCTTTCAGCATAGCAACTTGACGTGATTGAAGCTAACCAATGGCAGAAATCCATCATGTTCTGTATGCTATATTGCTCAAAACGCTTTGTCGCGTAACTAATTCCTCTTGCAGGGAAGTGGGGTGGAAAGGACATCAAGATCTATGGTGACGGTGTCATCAACGGACAAGGGTTCGCTGAGTATCCCTGCTGTCAAGAGCTTCTTGGCTGACACTTTCAATAGCCAACGCTGGTGGAATGAGTTCAACGCCGGTATTGGATCGTAAGTAACAGTCTATTCGTCATACTATTCTTGTAATACTAACACGATTCTAGGATCCTGGTGAGGCGGTCTGTTCTTCGTACCCGGTCTCTCAACTGACCAAATCCAGAACCCTGACAACAAATACCTTCGGCCCATCCTCTTCTACGTGGAGAACACTACCAACCTAGAGGTTGAGGGTATTCACATGAAGGATTCACCTTGCTGGACAAACTTCATCGTTGGATGTAAGTCATCGTGATACCTTAGCCGTGACTAAGGTCATGGGACTTCATCGTGTTCCCGAGACTGACTGCATCAATAGCCAGCAACATCCAGTACAAGGACGTCATCGCCACTGCCATCACGAACAACGGCAGCATCATCCCTAAGAATACGGATTTCTTCGACTCTCTCGACGTGCAGGACGTCCGCATTGAGCGTGTCTGGGTCAACATTGACGATGATTGTTTCTCCCCCAAGTCTAACAACACCAACCTCTACGTGAATACGATGTACTGCAATGGTGCGTTTGACTTCTGATGATCTATCATTTCTATAACTGACTTGGCTTCTAGGTACTCATGGTCAAGTAAGAATACGGCTAAACCTGCGGCAACATGACGACTAACCTGTATTCTCAGTCCATCGGATCTCTCGGTCAGTACGCCGGCGAGATGTCATTCGTAAAGGACGTCCACATTGAAAACGTGTGGATGTTGAACGGCGACGTAAGATCTTTACCAACCCAGTCAACCGCGACGTAACTCACACATTCATAGTACTCAGGAGCTCGTATCAAGACCTGGGCCGGTCCTAACGTCGGCTACGGATACGTCGAGAACATCACATACAAGTAAGACCCCTCCTTTGTCACCTCCACCCCCACGAGGATTGCTAACCCAACCATAAAGGAACTTCTGGCTGGCAAGAATGGACTACGGAATCATCCTCGACTCGTGCTACTTCAACGTAAGACAACCGCGACTCAGAAATTCGTGGCTGCTTGGCAGCAGCAGGCCGCAAACGTCAAATATCGCTAACATGGGGCCTAGATCAACGAGACCACCTGCGAGCAGTACCCTTCCGGCATGAACGTGTCCAACGTCTCGTTCGAGAACTTTACGGGCTACACGAGCGGTATCTACGGCAACGCGGTCGCGAAGCTGACCTGCTCGACGAACCCCGATGCCGTCTGCCACAACATCACGGTGAAGAACTTCAACGTCACGAGCCCCTGCGGCGGTGAGCCTGTTATCATCTGCGATGGCATCGACGGTGGCATTGATACGCCGTGCGTGAGTATCGATAGTGACGAGGCGAAGGCTGCGTTGGCGGCCAAGTGCCAGATGCCGCTTGCCCCCATCGACACTAAGCCGTGGTAGATAACTTGTTCATGCTCAGCATATCACCACATCACCAACAATGAAAAGAGGGAGATGGTATGAACGGATATTATTAAGTATAGTATTAGAGTAAATGTAAAGTGAAATCCATATTATGAAATCAGGGCTCCTTCCCAATGCGAGCACATACACGTTCAGTTCGAGGCGTGAAGATGTCCGTCAGTCGTCAAGTCTAAGCTCCATTGCCTCCCGTAGGGATGGTGCCAGTACCAGGTACGGGGTTCAGGAGAGGCTGGGAAAGGACCACGTCGGACTGCAGAGGTTGAGACAGGACCAAGCCATCAGGCATGTCAGAGGTCACTGTGTTCGAAGGCCCATCTCCAGAAGGAACGGGGTCTTCGGCAGGTGTGGGGTCCCCAGAGGGAGTAGACTCGGGGGCAGACTCGGGAGTAGGATCGGCCGCAGGAGTAGGATCCTCAGCCGGAGTCGAGTCTCCAGTGGGCGTTGACTCATCAGTTGGAGTCGGGTCAGCGGCGGGTGTTCCGTCATCAGTAGGTGTGGGGGGGTCAACCACAGGAGTGAAAGCCTCAGTGGCAGTCGGGTCGGCCACAGGAGCGGACTCATCGGTGGTGGTAGGATCGTTGGCAGGGTCGTCAGTCGGATCGGGGGCAGGGATATCCTCTCCAGCAGCAGGGACAGGATCCGGCACGGTGCCATCGGTAGATGTGGCGACCGGGTCTTCAGCATTGACCAGATCAGGAATTCCAGTCTGGGTATCCGCCTGGACGGTCTGCGTGGGCGCATCTGTGTTCACGACTGGCGGAAGATGGCTCTCTGAAGCTGGGTTGACAGTGGCGATGGAAAACCATTCAGTACCGCCCTTCTCGGGAAGGAAACCCTCAGATGCGCTCTCTGCATCGTAGTAGAGACCGTCCTCCTGGCGGTAGTAGACATGGGCAATGTTGATGTACTGCTTGTCGTTGTCGGGGCCGGCCTTCCATACGGCGTAGACCACAGACTCGGGAGCCATGGTGCTGCCGTCGCGGTTCTTGCATGCGATCCAATCTTGCTGGATGTAGATGGGGCTGCAGACGACATCGAAGGCGGGTGCTCCAGACGGGACACCTTCGAAGCCCAAGAGGTTGAATTGAGAGCTGCATCCTCCGGGAGAGCATCCCCACTGGTAGTCGGTGGCCAGCCAGCCGTTATCTTGCTGCTGGCGGCGGTTGATGACAGCGGCAGAAGCACCGACTGCGAAGGCGGAGGCCACGATGGCAATGCGGCTGCTGGCGACCATCTTGATAGAAGAGATTACTGATGTTGTGGTGATTGTACTGGCTGCTTGAAGGCTGACCTGCTTGAGATCGATAACTTTCTCGGGGGCCCAGGGTGCTTTTATTGCGTGGGGCTTCGGTCAGTTTCTCGGGTGAGACAACGACGTTTGCGTTTGCGGTGAGACAGAGGGAGCGATTGTTCGCAAAGGAATCGCCTGTTGGAACGGTCTCTGTGTGATGATGAAAAGAATGAGACTCGGACAATTGTGGTTCTCTCTTTCAATATATAAAAGAAATCCCATCCCTGCGAATGCTGAAGCATCGTAAACATTGTGATAGTGCGCCACGACGGGCAGGAGATCGCCAGCTCGCCATGCAGATCTCAGGGCAAGCAAGCCAGGGAATGTCCGTACCCACACTAGACCCAATATGATCACCAGCTAGCGATGTAAACGTTGTTCCCCCTCTCGGATCCTCGTCTGACAAACAACAGCTTTCCGGAATCGGTCACGAAATGCTGCTGCGTTTGGAAGGGCTGGCTGGGGATAGTCTCACTCCTCAAAGACCCCGCCAACGCCAGGGCACGAGACCGGAGAGTGCCAGCACGGCAACGTCGCTGCCAAATTCTTGGAAAGGAGCGATCCAGAGCCAATCATGGCTGGGAGATGGTAGACTAAAAGGCTTAATTCAGGTAGCACCACGGCTTGTCCGCCCTACCGGGGTCGAGCCGGGTGCCCAATCTGTAAGACATTGAATCGAAGCAGTCATCCGTAGGGCTATTTTGGATGCCACGGGCCGTGGGTAAGCTCAGCCCGTGGCTTGTCGGTTCACTCCGACTGGTCCGTTTTCCTTCGGCCGCATCTCCTCTGGGCTTTCCGCCTCGGTGGGAGCTTCAAAGCAGCCAGCCGCTGCCACTCCTGCATGCAGACTTCCAGGGTTTTCATGGGCGAATCCAGACGTTTGGCTTCCAGCGGTCTGGACCCAAGGGACCAAATGGAAAGCCTCTTCCCACCTAAACGCGCGAAGGCTGGCTTGGTCGCACGTCGCCGCGGTTTTCGTGATCACTCTTCTAGAGATGGCTTCTATGAGATGGAGAACATGAACGACTTGGCGTTGACCGCAAGCAGCATTTTCACATACGACCCCTGATCATCCCCTTGTCAACTAAGCTGAGGTCGTATCCGACTGTCTGGTCATACAGGTGTCTTGGTCTCACTGGGACTCGGCAATTTCAGCGATTATTCTTTTACCACTCAAGTTAGCCATGCCCATTGTGCTGGTTTTTCTCGATGTCGGCCTGTACCAAGGCGGCCAACGCCCCTCCTGCCATCTTTTCGCTTACCTATCTCAGCACCTCAGCCGCACGCCAACCTATGGAGGTTAGTCGAGAATACGGTTTTCCTATTTGGGAATATCAGAACGAATGCCGTGAATGGTTGAAGCCAGTAGACGGCTCGTTCACGCGTTGAATTTAAGTTACCCGGCGTCTCGCCGGTGCCATCGATGGGCCGGTCAAGTCCGAGGGGTTGATTAGGTGAGGCTTCATCGACTGCACTTGGATCAGTGAGGCCAGCGATGGACTTATTAATACTGATCTTAGTCATTCGCGTATGCTCTTTGATTCCTGAACCAGATCATCGCTGTATTCTAAACAATCCAAAGTTTGGTTTCTATCTACGTCCTACACCTAGTGACAAAGCTCCTCAGTGCATCTACCGCCTCCTTCCTGCTCTTTTTACTTACAAGACTGCTGGTGATATTGTCTTGCTCCGACTCTGGGGCCATGCCCTCATTTCTTGGCGGGTTATTGTCAAGATTTGTTGGGAAAGGATATCCGTTGCCCACAGCGGCTATGAAAGACTTGACCTCCTCACTCATCCCCTGCTCATCGAACAACTTCACCAAGTGATCCCAACTCTTCTCCACCAACGGAACCGCATCGACAAACTCCATTGGCTTGCCAAAGGCACTGCTAATCTGCAGCAAATTCGCCATCCGGTAAACATCGGCCGACTGGTTCTCCCCCGCCGCATGGAACAGCGCAGGGTTGAAGAACAGCCCGTCGCCCACCTCCAACGGCAACGCCACATAGTTCTTCAAGAAGAACTCGTTGAACTCGGGTCGTCGGTACGCCACATACCCAGGCTCGAAAGTCTGGCTGAAAGGCAGCAGCCTCGTCGGCCCGCTCTCGATGGGCACGTCGGAGTGGGCCACGGCGCCCTGCAGCGTCAAGAGCTGGCTGGCAACCTGCATCGCGCGGGGGAACTGCGCCGACGCCGCGGCGGTCTGGAAGCCGACGTGGTAGTCGCGGTGGCAGACCTGCGGCGCGGCGCCGGGCTTCGTGTTGTTCACCTGCGCGGTGATGCGGTACCCGGGCCCCAGCCACGCGCTGGAGATGAGGCCGAGGTAGGGGTTCGCGTAGTACTTGACGAAGGACGCCGGGTCCGTGAGGCCGTGCTTGCTGAAGGAGTTCCAGATGCGGTCGTTCTTGCCGGCGCTGGCGAAGTGGTCGCCCTTTGCGACGCCTGATTTCTTCTCCGCCTCGATTATGGACGCGAAGGCGGCGTTGGCCGCTTCGATTAGGGACCTGTCGCGGTAGAGGCCTTTGATGACGAAGACGCCGGGGCCGGAGATGAGGACGCGGTACCACTCGTCCTGGAGGGCCGCGCGTTGGTCTTGGTCGAGGCTGGCGTACGGCGGGAGGTCGTAGATGGGGATGTTCCTCTCGATCGAAGCGGCTAAGGGGTAGTCTTCCGGCGTTGCTGACTGGGAGCAGAGGGATGCGAATGAATCCATGGCGGAGGCTTCAGAAGTTGAGAATAGCCGTGTAGATGACGTGCTGGAGGCTCGAGCCCCGTTTGTCTGGCCGTTACGGACGGTCATGTTTCCTTATGTGTGAGATGTCGTGACAACGAAAGTGGTGTGCAGTGATGCTTTGAAGAAGTCAATTGTTGTAGATGTGGAGGGGAAGCGCGGGGTATTTAATCAAGACCGTGACCTGGTGGGTTTTCTCTCCACAGTGTTTTGGCTTGGTTCTTTCAAAGACGTTTGGAACGTCATGCGTCGTTTACTGGTTTATAATACGTTCCTTTCTCTGAGAAGTTCTGGAAAGGGAATTATTCAACGATTCTGGGGAAACGCCCGGCTGCTTCTCCATCGGCCAGAATTGCCCGTTTCAGCTCCGGATGGGGCCGGTTCTCGGCGGGCCCACCCCCGGATCGCTCCGCGAGGGTACTCTGCCAGCACCGGCGTCTGAGCCGAAGAGGCCACCGTAATCTATACGTTTAAACGCGGCGATTCTTGTAGCTTTTGGTCTAGAGTGTTTGGAAATATCTTCATGCGTAGTTGAATCCCCAGGTCTCGTGAAGTGGAGATCTCGGGATATGGTTTCCGATCACCCTATGAGATCTCGCCGTGCCCTCAGGTCTTGCATTTCATCGGACCGTAGTTCCGGGAGGCTCATCGGGCGGCCCCATATGCTAGACTCATTAGTTGAGGACGCCGTCGGCGGGGAGAACTGGCCGATGCCATCCGATCACGGGGCGTGCTACAGGATGATGGTCTGGCGTCATTCAAGATCATTTCTCTGAGAAGGAAGAAGGCTGTTCGTCCACCCCTCAAACAACAAGGCTTGGAATATTCTCTTCCTGTTCAGTATACAGCTTGCGAAGCGCACTGATCATGTTCGGAACTGGCCGAGCGGCCAAGGAGTAACCTTGCCAAGTCTAGGTTGATTCTCTAGCAAAAGCATAAAGCTTACATCGAGAGGACCTACTCAGTAGGTTACGACCTATGTATGGCAATAGGTCTTCTAGTAACCCACAAAACTGAGCTTGTTACATGCCTTGCAAGCAGTCAAGGTTATTATCCATCCAGACTCGGCGTTGGCGGCGAATGATCTTCGAATCGTTACGAGCCATGATCGGGGTTCGGCGCCTACGAGCGCCGCGAAACACGGCGGATTGGCTGCAGGCTGCTAAATGGCTATAATCTCTAATGATTCATATTCTATCATCACCAACGTTGGCCGCTACGAGACTTTACAGCTATCTCGCTGCCTTTTGTTACTGTATGTGTCTCGAAATGCGAGGTCGTCAACGTAGGACTCGATCGCAATTCGGACTCTGCAACATGGTTCGGACTCTTTACGAGTGCGGGGAGGCTTCCCGCTGTGGAAGTGTCTTTACTTTACGACTCAGCAAAGAGGACGGGTTTTACGCTTCATGTTCTGTAAACTCTGAACCTCTAGAGAGTTCAGCACGGCCCGATGTCCTTCGACATTCGGTACTGTTCGGCCGACTTGCGATGCCTCGGTACGACTACAGGTTCGTACAGATAAGCTTATTTTGGTTATGCGGGGAGTTACACGACAGACATTGTGTGAATAAATACGACGGCTTGGCGGCTTGGGATATTTATCATCATCCATCTCTTTACTTCAGGCTCAACCATTGTAGGCTGTGATCCGAGGTATGAGTTTCCGAGACCGATATGACCAGGGCCTTCTTGACAGTCCCTTTCTAGGATCCCACCACCAGAAACAGCAGAAAAAAGCGAAACCGAGTCAACATTCGAGTCAAATTCCACTCGCTATGCACCATTTGGTCGGATGAACCAAAATACCGACTCATCGACCGGCGTGGTGGTTTTGGGGAGCACGACTATGGCTGGCGTTCGACCATTAGAAACTTCTACCAAAGCCTTAGCACCCTATCATAGCGGTGTAGTTTGCCGTAGCGCCCAGCAGGTTCCCTGCAGGCAGCAGGCCCGGCGTCCACGCGCCCCGCGATTCAAGGCTTAATTCCACCTAAGCCACCCCCGACATAGGGTACTCTCCGCCCGGAGTACTTAGATACACGTTGCGTTGCGAGGTGCGTGAGTGGGGCCTCCGGACCGGCCAAGAAGCTGCCACCGACCCGCACCACATCGTGCCCACGCATGAGACCCTGCCTGCCTTAATTAGCCAAATTCAACCTCCACTCCTTCAACCACGACCCAAGGCTGATCCGGGGCCAAGGAGGCAGCATGCCTCAACCATCAAAGCCCGAGTCCAAGAGGAGACACGTCACGACTGCATGTATCTCCTGCAGGGAAAGCAAGATCAAGGTACCTCATCTCCGCGACATCTGCTGAATTGCACAGGCTAATGATCCACAGTGTGACGGTGCAACGCCGACATGTTCCAACTGCAAGAACAAACGTAGGGATTGTAGATACCAGGCCGGAGAGGACAAACGCAAGTGAGTTTTTTGGTGATCACGAGGGTCGTCGGAAGTTGACCTTAGCGGGAATAGGCTTTCATTGCGCGTTGCTGTAGAGTTGCTCTCCAGCAGGGTCGACCAGCTTTGTCAATTCATCAGTCAAAATGGGCTCCAACCGCCTGCCATGTCTTCAGAGGAGGGCAAGAGCCTCAACCGGATCCTGGAAACTCTGGGTCTCTCCAAAGTCCAAGTCATGCTAGAGAAACCCACGCCGCCTTCCATGAACTCGGCGCTACCAATCAACCCTGCATTGTCACTCGGTCAGTATCCGCTTGCGCCGGCTCTCCCTGTTGTGCACCCCATGGCGCCACCAGGCCAGCTGCCCCCTGACTTTGGCCTGTCGTTCGACGCAGCCGCTTTTGGTTTCGACGCCGTCCGTCACGGCCACACACCAGCAGAGTGGGCTCAACCGAGGGATGTCGCGTCAAAGATCATGGCGGACTGGGACTGGAGCCCCCCAGAGAACGGAGACATCATCGCTCCCGGCGTCGACGTCGCAAGCGTGCGCGCACCCAGTCATCCTCTGCTCAGCTCTTACTCGGGAGAGGGCGGCGGTGCGCTGAGCGATAACGAGAACGACGACAGTGCATCGGGGACGACGGAGGAAGACCTCGTCAACCAGCTGTCAGATCGGCTGGGATCTCTGCACATCGGGCCCAACGGGCAGATTTCGTATTACGGACCGACATCAAACTTTAGTCTTGTTGAAATGCCCGCGGGGAGCGACACGTTGGCGGTCGATCGGACTGTGCGGAACGACGGGCAGGAGCATCTGGACATGATGGGCTACGGCAAAACGATACCGCCAGATCTGGAAGAGCACCTGATCAACCTCTACTTTGCGTGGCAGGACCCCTTTTCGCATATTGTCGATCGGACTTTGTACGAAGACGCCAAGTACAAGTGGCTGGAACGCGAGGAGGACACGCCGTATTATTCTGAGGCTCTC